>JAOEHT020601621.1:0-15932 GCA_025448195.2 Parazoanthus atlanticus | reverse complement strand
ATAGACAACATTATTCCTATCAGCTTTGGACAATGAGCAAGAAGTTGCTCATATAACTCCGTATTCAAAAAGTTCTTAACGGCATCCACATTATTAACTTTCAATAAACAGTCTTGTCTTTTAGAAAATAAAACAACTTCTCTCATTGTCTTCTGAGATGTTTATTTACAATGCGAACGTATCGCGTGACACTGGTCGACAGATCCGTGACGTAAAGGTGTATCGAATTATCAAAGGGGCGGAAGAGCGTTTTGTTTTCTCTGTCCACAGGCTCTCCCCTTCCCCTTTCCTCCGTTTATTTTCTGGCTCCCCCTCAATTTTTCCCCTTTTCTCGCCGGAGAGACTGTTAACAGGCTAGTCTACAGTAGCTAAACGTCTTTACATCTTCCCGTCACGTTTTTCTTTAGCGTCACTGAGGAGTCAACTATATTAGTTTTCACGTAATGTAATATAATATATTTAAAATCATTGTGACACGCGCCGGTTGTCACTTCAAAGTTAATATTTAATTAGAACATTTTTATGCATGCTTGTCTTTCCGGTCTGTTTACAGAAGGTTTCTTACATCACGATTACATGTTCTAGACTTACTAAAGCAGAATTTCTGCATTTATTTTGTGTGTTAATTCATCAGACTACAGCTAATCGTTTTTAGCTCGAACTACATTATAGTTCGCATAACTTTTCCAACAACCTGCGAGGTCTAATATTTAAAAATTATTTACATATCTGAAAATCTGTCATGCACTGTACTTTCACTGGTTGACGGGTAATCATGGACCTTCCATTTCCTTTTTTTCTGGACCGGTTTGTTTATTTAACAACTTTCAACGAGCTCCACAGATGTTTTCGGTTTCCGGAGTCGAGTTTTGTCTAAATTCGATTGCAATTACTTTTGCCCGTCTGAACGCACTCACTGATTTGAAGGGTCATATGAATATAGATTGCACATTAGTATGAAAACTTCTACGTTCTTCAAGGCAAACTACATTTTTTCAAGTTAAAGTTCAAGAACGAAAAATCAGTACGGCTCCATACATGTTCTTCTTTTCGATCACCCTCCGTCCGTCCGGCCTTGTCACCGATTCATCCAACAAAAACTCCCTAACTTTGTCTACATTTTCCTTGGGTGTCACAGATGAAAAGTTTTTGGTTCGAGTCACGAAGTCGAGTATCAACTGGCTTTCTCTGCTTTCTGGGGCTTCGACGAGTACAGTGACGTCTTTGTACCAACTGGTTTCGTAATACTCGTGGCGCCAGTTGTTCTTTCGTGCTATTTCAATGATGTTTTCGGTTGTAACATGTTTGGATGGCCCTGGTGGGATCGGACAAAGACCGCTGTTGTGGAATTTCTCTACGTAACGTGTCAGAAAGCACTTTTTTGCAACGAAGGCCACCATAATTACTCCGTCATTTGCGAGCTCTTTCTCAAGGCAATGACGAATGGCATCTTCGGGATCCATAAAATGGATACAACCAATGAAATGAATAAACTGGAATTTTTCGCTTTCTTGTTCATCCCTGGATTGATACTGTTGAAAGGTTGCCTGTACCATGTCAAACTTCACCAAGACTCTATCTTTGTTCTTTTCTTTCCACGCTTCCGCATTGTTAGTGAATTCAGCGATTCCTTTAGCTTCTGGTTCAACCACTCGGTTGTAAATTGATGCCTTCTCGGAGACATTCTTTTCAAGCTGGTGCTTACTGATCTCTTCTAGTACTGAAACATCGATTTTTCCCTCTCGACTTCCAATTCCCAAGATCGACACTGCCTTTGAGCTTTTTGACGAAATGTGTACCAAAATCTTGGGCATAACCATTTCAACAAGCTGTAGCTTTGCTTCTGGCATGCTGCAACCGTTATAAAACGCTTGCAAGACTTCTCTAATGTGGCTCTCGTCCGCATTATGAGCGCGGAGTACTTTATCGTGACTTGACATCGTTAACAAATTACTCTACGGACAAAGAGAACAAGGCAGAGACGACACGTCGGAACAATGACTGCGCATGCGTTTAAAGTAGCAAGAGACAATCTATATTTCTGCTGATGGAATGGAATCCTGTTGGATAGAACTGACATGGCTGAACCGAAAAATGGAAGCCAAAAGGAGATAGAGCGTTGTTTCATGAAACCTCAACAGACCTGCCAACCCCTGAGAGCTCAAAAACCTGGAGGTGGACTAAGAAAAACCTGGAGATTCAACAAAAAAACTGGAGATTTCATAAATTGCCTCATTTCATTTTCGAGTCTACACATAGGTGACATTTAACTGCTATTACTAGTACAGTAGTTAAATACACACAACTATTTTTTATTTATGTGCTCTATTATACACGGCAGTTGCCTTTGCCGAATTTAAAAGTTCACTGTCGGGTCTCCATCTGCAGCAAGGCGTACTGTTCTCTGACTATGCCAGTTTAATTGCCAAAATGTTCGACAATGTCCCATCAACATTTAAACAGGAATGACTGGCAGTTTTGTTCTTGCGGACGACACTGAAAAGCCACTCTTCCTCGTCATTACTGTGAGGAATTACCAGCACTTGCATGCCCAGAATACTGGAGAAAGTACAAGTCACTTTGGTCTCCGTTAAAAACAAACTCTCGGAATCACAACAGAACTACATTGTTAACCACCATCCATACATAGGTATCGAACTGACCTCAAACCTTAACTGGGAAAAGCACATCTCTAACATCGTGGGGAACGCAAACTGCACTCTTGGATTCCTTTGATGAAATCTCGGAAAATATCAGGAAACTGTTAAGAGGCAAGCTTATACCACCCTAGTAAGACCACGCCTCGAGTATTGCAGCAGTACATGGGATCTACACACTCAGAAGTACAAAAAAGGACATTGAGGGAATTCAACGTAGAGCTGCTAGATTTGTTAAGGGCTGTTATGCTCGGGTACCAGGGACTGTGACAAACCTGCTCAACGAACTTGAATGACCATCTCTCTAGCAAAGAAGACAGATGTCACGTTTGACGATGACGTGTAAAATAGTTAACGGTCAAAGCCCAGTTCCAATCCCAGATTACGTTCAACAGAAAACCCGTGTCACGCGCTCATTTCACACCAAACGCTTTATAAACTTAGGTAGTACAAGCAATACTTATACAGTTTCTTCAACAGTACAGTCAAAGAATGGAATGCACTGCCTACAGAATTAATTGAACAAGAAACCGTCACATCCTTTAAATCAGCTCTTATTTAATTGCTTTACACTTGCACCTGTAACTGCACCTTTTCCAATTTATTTATTTTGAATACTTGGCACCTGACATTTTCAGGTATATAATTTCTGATATAATTTTTCTGTAATGTCTCCCTCATTTAAGAGCCTGTCAAGTGTAAGCTTTGTCACACCTCCAAGGAAGATGGACTGGTTTGGCTTAAATATTGCCTGGTCAGACAAGTAAAGATGCTCAATTTCTACATCTTTTGGGAACCGTGGCTTCACAATGCGATTAGCAATCTTTCTTGCCAAAGCCAATATGGCTCCTTGTAACACAGGAATTGTTGGTTCACTTTGTTGTAGAAGCTTACTGAACTCGGTGAACAATTGAATAGATGCATTATGGAACAGCAGGACAGGCTCTAATATGCGGTTTGAATATGCAGCCTTCAGTTTTCTGAACCTTTGGTCTGCAAAGCTTTCACTTAAGAAGTATGACTTAAGACTGGGAAACTTCTTTAAGGCCCGTTCAATACACCGTTCTAAGGAAAGCCAACGGGGGGACACATGCTTCAGAATTTGTTGGTACTCTTGGTCACAGAATTCAAAATTTTTCAGTAGTTTCCCTTTGCGTTTGGAACTTTTGTCGAACCAATAAAAAAGGTCAATCAAAACATCTTCAACACTGATGCCAATGGCTTCGATAAAGTCATCGTTTGCCTCTGTGGCAGCAATGATGAGCCAAATGGTATGCACATCCAGAAATAAAAATGTCTTGCATCTTCTCTTTGCAACGTGAGGCTATTGAGTTGTTTCATCCAATCATTGAATTAGTGTTGTCCACACTGAGGCTTACCGGTTTGAGCAATGGCATTGAACCACTTTGGAATTATTCATCCATGACATCGAAAATGGCAGCAGCTTTCCACGATCTTCTCTACTTGTGGTACACGTCATGAAAATTACTTTCCTTTCCTGCGATAGGTAGCAGGATTCACCTTCTTTAGCACCGTGTCATTTGATCCATCTGAGCCCAAACTGAAGGGATGGTTCTTGCAGTGTTCAACTAAATATGAATGGCACTGGGGACCCATTGCAACACTGGTGATAGCAGATGTTCTTGTTCGACAAATGGCATATGATGCAGCCATTTTACTATCCGGCAAGGCTTCCCTGAATAAAGGACCCAAATGGTCTGCAGTTGCAATAGGGAGGTTGTGTTGCACCAGAAAGTTTGTAACCATAACTCCTGCTTTGATTACATTCTTGCTCAAAAAAGAATCGCTACCACTGCCTCCAGAAAAGTGTTGGGAAATTGATTGAGTCTTTTTAGCCGAATCAACTCTCTTCTAATGCATTTCCCGTTGACAATGATTCTTGACATCCTTGAGTCATTGGTGAGCACAATTTATACTCCTGCCACGTGGTGTGCAGTAAAAGCTGCTCCGATCGTTAGCCGCAGCTTTCACAGGATAGTTTTCAGCCCAAGCTGGATTATATTTCACTTTGTATTTTGCCGATCCATCGTACTTCTTCCGGCTGACACTGTAGTGTTGTTTAGACTGGATCTTCTAGTTTGTTTACCAAAATTTTTGTTGCCACGTTTCGCTGAAGCCATTTTGTTCCACACTGCACGAGACAAAGACAACTCTGACGCAAGCAACGCATGAAATCGAGGCACAACCAAAGCCAATTTCGTACCCAGACTCCACGCGCAGTGCAAAGAAAGACACGATGCGATCGGTGAGCCCAAGTGGTGAAATCGAAATCAATTTTTTTGTACAAAAACAAGCTCTGTTTAACAGTGGTCACGTTTCTGGAAAAATCGGGAGATTTCAAGACTTTATCGGAAGGCCGTGAGAAAAAGAAAAAACCGGGAGTGTCCCGCCAAAACCGGGAGAGTTGGCAGGTCTGCCTTAAGGAAACAATTGAAGAGCTTGAATAGAAAGGGCAAAGAAGTGTTAGTCCTTGGAGACATAACTGAAGATTTTATGAAATACAATAAGCACAAGCAAACATCGGAATACTTAGACATGTTATTAGACTAGGCTTCATACCAGTTATTACAAAGGCAACTAGAATAACGATCACAATTCCTCCCTTATTGATCATATGTATACAAACACGCCTGAAAAATTAATCAAAACTGGTATCTGCTTAGCCAATATTTTGGACCACTTGCCAGTTTTTTTTTACAATGTCAATTCCTTGTCTACTTCTAATGAGCCTATATATTTTCGAGATTTTACACAATTTAACAAAAATGCTTTTTTGAAGGATCTGTCTAGTATTGACTTTATAACATTATCAAAATCTAGATCTAAATCATTACTGCGCAAACGCCGTTATGGATATAGGGCGCAGGGTGGTAAGCGAGGTCCTTAGTCATAATATTAATAATGATTGGTGGTAATCAGGTCCTCCAGGTCTACCTCTCGTAGGATTAAGGATTAAGGATTTGAAGTTTTCAATTGAGCTGGCACTGAGTATATGGTCATGTAGATTATTCCACTCAGGAACTGTGCTTGGTAAAAAAGAACTGAGAACCTGTAGCAATTCTTACTTACTTGGATGTTTCTAAAGCCGTGCTGTCCACTAGATCGCCTGGTGGTGCCCCTCCTCTCCACTAACTTAATTACTAATGATGTCAATGAAAGCATGAATAACATTGTAGACAACTTACGTATAATTACGGACCGTCGTGCTCCAGTACAAAAGGCATCGAAACAAAAGAGAAAACGACTTGAGAAACCGTGGATTTCAAAAGCAATTCTAACCTCTATCAAGCCGTAAACACAGGCTGTTTAAAATCCACTTTATGAGTAAAGACACACGAAAGGTTAAGGAGTACAAAGTTTATAATAACAAGTTTAAAAAACTATACAAGCAGCAGCAAAACAGTTCGAACTGAACAACAAAAATGTAAAAAGCACATGGAAGCTTCTTGGGACGATAATAACCAGACAAAAATCCAACTCTCAAACCTCGATTAAAAAACTATTCTATAACAGATTACATACTAACAAACAATCTGTGATCAACTAAATAAATACTTTGCGAATGTTGGAACAGCTTTTGCCGATAAACTACCAACAAATAACACAGACCCATCTGTATATATATAAACAAAACATTTATGAATAGTTTCATGTTTCGTGGTATAGATCAATACGAAGTCTATAGACCTTATCCATAATACGCCCCACTGGCCATGAACAAAAACTTTGAGTCGAGGCCAGAAACGCAGAAATACAGCAAATGTGACCTCGATTTGAAGTTACTGTTTACGGCCACTGGGGCGTATTATGCATAAGGTCTATGATGAAATAATGAAATTGAAGGTAGAGAAGTCAACGATAGTCATCCCTAGGACATGCATTAAGCTTGCACTGAGCTAATCATATACCTGAAACACTGACAATAACGTTTAAACAATCTCTGCTTCAGTGAACTTTCCCAGAAGTAACATCAATAGATAAAAAAGAGGAGACGAAACGGATTCTTCAAACTATCGTCCGATCTCAACACTTTCAGCACTAACCCAAACATTTGAAAAACTTATCTAAATAATCATTCACGAGGACATTATTTCAGAAAGGTAACAGTTATGAAACCTAAATTTAGCAAGAGAAAACACACTAAAAGAAGTTTAGGTTGTTTCGGTATTCGTGAAGATTTGATCGGAACGATCTCATTTACATGTGTGAAATTTAAAATACAACCTATTATAGCCAAATTTATATTAGACGGATTGCAAGGTTCTTAGTTCGTTTGATAATTCATCTGTGTATAAATACGGTCAAACAGACGAACTATCCATTCAGACGAACTATGTATAAATGAAACTAACGGACGACGCTGCAAAAAGCCAGCGGTTTTCTTTCGATACAATACAAACGCGTCAACGTATTCCAAAGCGTACTCAAGATGGCGACAGCGAAGCACAAGAAAGAATGTTGTTGCACACAAACTCGCAGGCGAGAAGCACAACTTTGCCGTTCTGTTGAGCTCATTGGTATTAACGAAATCTGCAAACAGTGAATTATTTGAAGAAATAACCAAGGTTTTGCCATGTTTGTTGAAACTGAATTTGCCAATAAATTTTACTTGTACCCAGGCCTTCTTATCCGCCTTTCTTAACACGTCTCATATATAAACGCGGGACGAACTATCTCATGAAACAGCAGAACATCTGACAGTTCGTCCCTTATTTACACTAGACGCCAAAATTGTCAGGCAGATGATTCGTCTAGAGGGATTATTCGTCTCTGGCATAAAAAGAGCAAAATAGAAGAAAGTGTCATTTTTGGTTGCACTTCGATCTGGTGCGCTGTCATGGAAATAGATCCCACGTACCTATCGACTCTTCAATTGCATCAAATTTGGGATCATCAATTAGCACTGAGACATGATGTCATGCCGTAGTACGGTTCTCGAACATTTTATAACTGCGTTCAGTCACCTTAACTGCACTGAAATGGCTGCCGACTTGAAACTCAGCAAGAGACAGGTGGGGGCTTCACTACCTCAATGCAAATATCGCTTGTGTTTTGTTTTGAAAATTTGTCGTTGCGTATAGTAAGCCTGCTATTTATACTCATATTAATAGTCGCGTAAACATAAACAACGATTCCTAAACCGAGCTTTGAAAATAGAAAAACTTAACGAAAATTATAAATTTCGCTGCGAAGGACGAAGATGCAAGTCCAAATTAAATATTTCGCACTGGAGTTTGAATTTCTGTATGTAAAAAATTCGGTAATGCACGCCAGTTGTCACTCAAGCCATTCTCTGTAAAGTGACTGGAGACAAAAATCAATTTTCGTGCTTCAAGGGAACTGAAGCCATAAAGCATAAAACCTTGGCATAGGTCAGTGTAAAATCAAAGCTAGCACAAAGACTTCAAAATAGCCTCAGATCTAGGAGAGCTGTCCGCCAATCATTTCATTTTCCCTGCGCGCGAACCCATTTTCACATTTGGTCAGTTCTCTGTGGCTCTTTTGAAGTTTCCGTCGAGTATGCGTGGTTTTGTCGGGTCGTTCCTCGCTGCTTACATATTTTATCATTAGCATAAATTTTTAACCATATCAGATTGAGCAACAAACGTTATCATCAAATCCAGCTATAAAACTTAACTAATATGCTAAGTTTCATTTCTTTAGACAAAAACATGACAGGAAATTCAACATCTGAAGTTTGCCAACTGTACAACAAAATTTAATTCATTTTATTTTATATACAAATAGACGGCATTGTTTCGCTGTGTGACAAGACTCGCCGCATTCGGCCAAAACTTTCTTATATGGCATTCAATGCTTTATCCACTTACCCAACAAAATTTTAGGGTGAATGTTAAAATACGAACAAAATGTCACAGGACCTGGAAATTCTCCCAGGTTGCTCTATAGATGGAGGGCTAAACTAACTATAAACTTTCACTGTTTACTTTTGGGATAACACTCTTTTTATATATTAGCGCTTTCTTCCAGGAAAACGAAACAATGGATCTTAAGTCTAGGAAATTTTCCATTCAAATGGAAAGGTTCCATCCACTTCGAATAAAAGGCGGCCTCACTTGAGTTTCTATTTCGTGTGAAGTGCGCGGCGTATATCCCGATGCGATTATATCAGCTGAGGTACCGGTGGAGGACTTTGTGTGATCTATGCAAAAGACAATCTGGTTTTCCTTTCGTTGTTTTAAAAGTCGGATTGAAAGAGAAGCATGGAAAAAAGTAAAGATACGCCATCTGTTCATATATAATTTGTACGGAACTGGCGAGTTTCCAACTCCGAAGCAACACAATTGGTTAATGGATTTTCGGCATTCCTCCTAATGGCTTATGACTGTTATTAGTCAGTGTCTGCTAGCTCCACTCAAACTGAGTACCAACCATAAGGCATAAGCAGTTGTCATCCATTTCATCTCAGAATGAAAAAGCTGCATAGAGCGAAATTGACAGCCTCTGCCTTACCGTTCAACAACTGTCGAGACAGGGGCGAGTTTTTAGTGTGTGTTAGCCAAGAGAGTTTTTCTTTGTTTCGTCGATATTTCAAGTAATTATACAGAGTTACATCAGTTCCATAATTCATAAATTTATAACCAAATTCAAGTTTTGCTATGATGACGTTCCAAAAAAGCGGCTCAAAGCTAAAGCTTTCCAAATTCAAGAATAACCCATTTTGTACTTTGCTAAATATATTATATTTCGTTAGTACAAGAACTGACAAGAACTAAGGAAGTAGAATACTCGTTCTTGGATTATCCTGCCAACGAATTCAACATTTAAATATGGAGCCAAAATCACAATATATAAAGTACATCTTTATACTTATCCGCCTGTTCGGGCAGGTGCTAATGATATAGATATTTTCATTTGTGAGATGGTCTTCTCTTGATTCTCAGAGCTGCATTTTCTTAATTTTTATTCAGTGATACCATTATAAGTTAGAAATGAGATTTTAGTTAAGGATAAATATAATTTGTCTTACTACTCACTGCTGCAATTTCTTAATTTTACTGATACAAATTTAAGTTAGGAATGAGATTTTACTTAAGGATAAATAGAATTTGTTTCAAACTTCTGTCTCACTATTAATATACTATAGCTATGGGATTCATTTGGCATCGATCAAATCGTTGGCGCTAAACCTTCTCTTTCAAGTTTCATTATTAATTAGACTAAGCCCAATCACTCTGACAAGTTGGTTGTACCATAAAGGATCATTTTTTAAAATATTTTCTTTCAAAATGCCGCTTTTGCAATTAGGGAGGGACAGTGCTCGGCGATAAAAGGTTAGAAGTAAGAAGACCGTCGGTTTCAGGTTGCTTCAATTTGAATAACACAGGAATGCGGCAGGGTGCTTTAAATAAATAATTGTTTGTAGTCGATTAGACAAAAAATAAATTAGATTTGTTGCCTTGATATCGCACAAATATGGGCTAATGAGCCGCAACTCTCCTCTTTTGTTGTAGACACTTTTGCCGAGCCAATCAAAGTCGTTATTGTTACCATGTGACAATCCTATAGCGGGAGCGAAATATATTTAACCGTACGAAGAATATTTGTACCCAAAAGAACAACCTTCGAACAGGGGAGTCTTCGATGTTATGGTAAGTGATATGGTAAGTCCACTGCTACTTACTCTTGATATAAAACATCACTATCAAATCTTCATAATAGGCAGAGATATAAGCTTTACTGAATTTAAATAAACACTGCTTAGAAAATATGGTTGGGTTGGACGATAAGGGACGGTAAAGTTGGCAAACAAAAACAACGTTGCTAGAGACTTGAAAGACTGGCAGAAAGTTTTGCAGAGAACAGTAACAGTGGAAAGTTAAAACATAATTGCACACACATAGTCAGTAGTGATCCATAAAACTGATCCGGCAAATCTGCTTGTTTTAATCCCACTATCTTAAACTAAACCCCGTCAATTTGTTACAAGTAAGGATGTCCTAATTTGAAAAATACCCGTTTTGGACAATTTTAAGTAGTACTGCAGAATTTGAATTCCAGTTTTTTGAAAATCATATCATCATTTTTGAAAGCGGCGTACTCCGATCAAAAACCAACGTCTCTGCTGGATTAATAATAGTATACATAAACCGATGCATCGTGTTTACTTGAAAAAACATTTGAAAGTTGAGTAAAGAAGTCGGATCCCTAAGTTCGTGAAACAATAAAAATCCGAAATATAGTACAAAGAACATCCTTTGAAAGTAGGATTTGAAATAAACAGATATAAATCATGCAAATATTGAATTAATAAAAACAATTTTCTTTTTCATACTGACGCCAAATAGCCCGTAATTGCCTGCAACCTTAAACCCACCCCAAATTATTATCATTAATTTAGCATATTGACTCAAATTTCATGTTAAAAATATTGCGTTACTTTGTCTTGTGGAGCAGAAGTCCCAAAACTTACAATATAAAATTATCTCTCCGAGTTACTGTCGTAAACTATTTTTCAAGGACAAAAATAACCTTTTTGAAATGCCAATGGGAGTTTCGAAAACATCCGCAGTAAAACGGAATTCAGTTTTGCAGGCAAAAACCAGAATAATTTATATCGTAAAGAAGATATTAACCCACTTATAACTGCTGGACTCCGCTTACATGCTAAGTTGTTGTAGTGACAAACGAATATATACCATCACAAGTTAAATTGAAACAACAACTCCTTTCCCTGCTAAATGCCGATTTCAATTACTTTCCATGCGGAGGTTTATTGCTACTCAGCTTTCCGTTGGTCACTTGCGAACTGGACTTTACTTCCAGCTCTCGAAAACAGGTGTCGCGCCACAGGTGTTAATGTCGGATCGTCTTGTTGTGCGGCAAAATTTCCCAACCAGCTCCCGCCATGCTACTAATTAAACAGTTGCTTACTGGCAAGGGAACTCTCGCACAGCAGCAGCTTACAGAGAACAAGATAAACACTAAGTACAAACTTTAAAAAATATCGTAAGTACGCATCAAGCACCCTGCTGAAATGAAACCTGCCGCCTCTTTTTTTCTAAATACACAACTAGATGAAAAGCTCATGCAAATTTTGTTGCTCTTCACTACTGGCTTGTGGTGAAGTTGAACGACTCGAACTTTCAAGACAATGTTTAGTAAATTGTATTTGGTCCGTATTCTTTGTGCGTATCTGCTTTCGCGGCATGTTCATTAAATACCACTGTTGCCTCGGAAGAAAACTGGATTCTCAGCGCCACAAAGTTCTGTATATATTTAACAATCGTATACTCAGTTGTAAAGTAATTACTTCGCGCAGAATTTCCATCGGTTGTACAAATCGCTAAATACACACTAGTTGTCATAAATAAATATTCTTTTAAAAAAATACAAGCAGCATCACTGAAAAGCAAGCTTTCACACAATTAATCGTGATTGACATATGAAAAAGGAGATTTGCTGCGTACATTTATCGTATCATGAACAGTTATTTCGGTTTCAATTTGGCGGAACTCTTCCAGTTCAGATGATATGCTTGCTTCCTGGGAAACGAATTTCGGTCAAAAGAAGGCTGCATGTTTACTTTACAATTGGCTTGCGTTTTTCTAATTCATCCCAAATATAACAACAATAAACTCAAACTTATATAGCGCACATATCCATGAAAAAATCCAGGGCGCTCTACAAACGTTCTTACACACCTAGGAATAAATATATGTCAGATATTACGATTGTCGCCGTGGTAAAAACCATGATCCAGTTGTATGCGAATAAGATTCACGTTGCGTCGGCTTGCCGTGTGCCTAGCAGGAGAAGTCATATCAGTGAAATGACAACTTTATTCCAATTTCTACATTATTTAATGCTTTTTCCAATGTCTAACGAAATTTATGCGTTTGGTCTTGAGTGGATCAACAAACTATACAAAAGTAAACTACTTCTGCCAGAGAGCGAAAACATTTTATTTTATGAGTGGAAGAGTGACCCGTTGCTTTTTCAAGTTCCGCAAAAGAGAACAGAAATGACACAACGGTGACAAAAACAAGCACAACAAGCAATTTTCACAATCATGCGCATAACGCGAAGCTGCATATGGAATCCTAGCTGCACAAAAAACTATTCTATAAAAATTATATGTGTATATACGCATGTGATAAAAAGAGCCTCAGCCAGTTAAACACGATCAGTTTTTCTAGAAACCTTTGGTGAAAGAATAGACAAGTGCAAAAACGTAGCTTTCATAGCAACTCATCAACATGAAAACTACACGGATCTCTTCGACATTATTTTTATCTCACTTCTTCATCCGAACAAACATTCTTGTTTTCCATTACTACAAGTCACCCAGTGGTCACTGCTCGCTTTTCAAGTATAATCAGACCACGTCATTAAGACGAGGGCGAGCGTTGTCAGTACAACTGCAATGATTCCGGGTTATACGATTATAAGAATCCTCTCCAACAAATCTTTTGTTCCGTGGGACATGAAGGAGGAATATAGCCAAGCATTTTCGTTTGGGATATTCCTCTTCGGGATTACGAATATATGGATGCATTCTGGTCATGCTGCCACCTGGAACAGAATACACGGGATGTATTTCAAGTAGTTCCAGAATAAGAATTTAAATTGTACAGAAGCAAATCGTTTCTCAAAACTCAATACTATAACAGTAAATGATCATCAGCAGGAGTCCAAAAACGAACACTGACTTAAATTGCGATTAATTCGGGCTATTCTTTTCCCGAATAGTTCCCTATTTCGATTGATTCGGGCTATTCTTATTACGGAACAGACCCGCAAAACGAATACAATGATAGATCAAAGGAAAAACACAACTTGCGCCATAGTTGCCGGTCGGTTAAAAACCAAGTACAAGGTCAAAGGATCGAAAGCACCCAACGGAACTGTTCGCCGACAACTGAATATCAATATATCTGCCGTTCCGCATTGGGGACCACTATATCAGATGCCAATTCGGGAAACTGCTTGAACTAATCATTTCTATGACATTTTTCATTGCTGGCAGGCAATACATCATTGAAATCCGCAAAAATGTTATTGGGAAAAGAACTAAATTGAATGTTTTCTTAGGCTGTCCATGACTGACAGGTTCCATTTTACCACAATCGTTTTTTGAGTGGCACGAACGACCTCAAGCTCAGACGCCGAAGCTGCGAGGAACAACTTGGCTATCTCGTGTCTACATTACGTCGCTACATATTGATGAGAAAGCGAACACGTGTATACATACCTACTCTCGCCAAAAAACAATTCAACTTTGAGAAAAGTTTATAACAAGTGTTTTAGCTTCCCGCGGCGAAGTATTGTGAAAGATTGTCAAAGCATTTCGTTATTTAGTAAGAAGTTCAAGGAATTTCTCGTCTTTGTAAATCTTGACAACTTTGTTGTCTGTTCTTGTTTCGTCATTTCGTTTTGTCCTTTCTTCTCTTTTTTATAAAATATATGATTAGCCGTTCCTGTTAGCCATATTTGATTAATCAGTTTTATTTTGAGGGAGCTCATTCGCTATAAGCCTTCTCGTTTTTCTTTGAGCTTCCTTGCCATTATTTACTTAGGTAACCTTATTTATTGTAAAACATTGTGCAAAACCTAACGGCAAAATAAAATGAATGAATGAAAAAAAAGTACAATTAACGTCTGTGGGCAGGCTACTACATCGGCTTCATTTGAGCAACTCGACCTTAAAACTGATCTAATTTATATTTTGTATATATATTAGCCGCATCTCAGTTGAGTTACGCAAAGTTGTGGAAACTGCCTTAACATTTAGTAACTGAGTCCTTGGAGGTCACTACTTTTGGGGGAAAACTCTGGAAACGACGTTACGTTCAGGGGGAGGTGTCATTATTTAATTTGGGAACTATCAGTTATGGTATTTTGAACAATCCTTCAGTTATAATAATGCCCGAATAATAATTTCCCTTCCCTTTTACTGATATACTTCGAGCTTTTAAAATTGTGAAGCTGGTCTTGACCTTACTTAGTCCCTGCTTTGATTGTTTCGTTTGCTTACAAGACAATGGATGGTACGAAGTGTAAAATACAGGGCTCCCAGAATTCTTTTCATGCCTGGTATCGACCCTTACCGCAGGGCATCAATATTTTCCGAAACAACTGTATACATTCCAGCATGGGACCGCGAGCCCTCCCCCCAGTATGCCTTACTATACTAAGGAGTACCCCCTCGATAGTTATTGCACGAACTCGACTAGTTTAATGTATTGAATGAATCACCATCTGGCTGAATTAAAGAAATTGCTACCACATCAATTGGCTTTCAACTTACACTGTTACCATGCCTTTAAAAGGTATTGTGGGGCCAGCTGAACCAGACAACTATGTTGCTAAAATAAACGACAAACTGATCATCAGTTGGGTGACCTAAAAATGTGTGCAATTCTATACAATTGGTTTCGGCTCCATCAAATCCTAGTAGAATAAAACATACCTTGAAAATGGCAATATGATTGGGACAACGGTTACTCAAATCGTAACGGAGGAAGGTGTAACAACTGAATGAATCACCCAAAACCTGTCACAAGCTTTGTGTGCAATCTTTGCCTTTTAAGAGTTACGCCAGCATTCGAAACATGTATTGTTTTGGCATCAACTAAAAATAGGAAACAAAATTTTATAAAGGGTAGGTCTAAAAATGGCTGTCGATTCTAGAGGCACGTCTAAAATTGGGTGGGAAATATATATATTTTGGTCTCCAATCAAAAATTGCAAGGAGTCCGCCCTGGCCCTGGAGGAGCCTACAACCTCCTAGATCACCTCAGCAAGCAACTCAAGTGACATCTGTCTAACGGGATATATGCTTAATGATGGCAAGTGAGGGTTGGTTGGGGGCAAATGATAGCGACTGACAGTGATGGTTACTTTCGGAAGGTGTCATAATTTTGGGAACTATCAGTTAAAGTATTTTGAACGATCCTTCATTTATAATAATGCCCGGATAATAATTTTCTCTTCCCTTCTACATCGAGCTTGATTGCGAAGCTTGTCTTGACCTTACTTAGTTCCTGCTTTGATTGTTTCGTTTGCTTCGTGTACAAGACAATGGATGGTACGGGGTTCCCAGAAATCTTTTCATGCTTGGTATCGCCCTCAACATTTTCCGAAACAACTGTATTCCAGCATGGGACCCCGAGCCCTCCCCCCAGTATGCCTTACTATACTAAGGAGTACCCCCTCGATAGTTATTGCACAGATTGGACTAGTTTAATTTATTGAATGAATACAACCTTGATACTGGTAGAAAAAATAAGG
>JAOEHT020601512.1:0-15936 GCA_025448195.2 Parazoanthus atlanticus | reverse complement strand
AACAATATGTGTATTTTTATTCTGTATATATATATTAGCTCTATTCATTCCACTCAATTTTATATCTTGATAATGATGTCAAGTCGACATCGAAACGTCGATAACTTTATAGCGTTAACTTTTATAACAAAAATTATTGTTATTATTATTATTACTATTATTATTATTATTATTATTATTGTTATCACTACTACTACACTACTAATAATTAACGATCTTGTCCCCTCCAATAGCGCACCCAGCAAGCCCCTCGGATCTCGCGGCGAGTGTCAAGGAAGCAAAAGAGCAACTGAACGAGTTGGAAGAGATGGTTGTTGTGGATACGAGTCTGTCTAAACATATTGGGGAACTTGTGCGGAGCCGATTGGTTTTGATTGACGAGGAAATGAAACGATTGAGCAGAGAACTGGGGACCACCAAGCTTGGGAAAGAAGATGGTTAGTGTGATGTAATATGTTACATTGATATAAATTGCATAATTATTCGTTGTTCTCTGGGTATATTTTCCTAACGTTTTTGTTCAATTAGTAATTTGAGTGTAGATATTCTAATTTCAGTTGTCAACTTCCAATTTGTACATCTTTTACGAAATCTATGTACTTTTCAATACCATGATTTGTTTTGATATATGGGTGTAATTCAAGTCTTGATTCTTTTATCTCCAAGTATATTTTTCCTTTCTCTGTTGACCAAAAAGAGTTATATTGGACGTCTCTCTGACAAAATATAATGTTTCTTAATTCCTGATGTGTGTAGTTGCAGGTAACTAAAACAAAATTGAAAGCTTTTTTCCTTGGATGTTTCATTTTTAAACTATTGATGGAGGACCATTCACCGTTTCAATACTTGGCAAGGGAGAAGATGGTAGAACAAATTTGGTCATCTCGTTGTTGTTGTTGTTGTTGTTGTTTTTGTTGTTGTTGGTGGTGGTAGAGGGGTTGTGGAAACATCCCCCGATCTACCACGATGTGCAAACTAATTTAGTGTGTATCAGTACAATGATTTTCGACCCTTTTTCTACCAAAGGTAATAAAAATCTGGACAATGTGAGAAAATTCTCGTTCAGTGAAGACAGAATGAGGAAGATCAGCAAAGCTCGCATCTCGGCACAAGAACAACAACTTGAGCTCGACAAATCCATACGCAACCTAGAATCCAAACCTCCTGGTGTTATGGGAAGCGAAAACGAGATCTTGACGCTCAATCAACAAATGGCTGCGGCAGTGGAAGAGAACCTGGCCTTGACAGATGATTTGACTGAAGCACACAAGAACCTATCCACTCTTGAGAATTCTTATATTACAACCGCAAAGCAGCATGAAAATCTCACTGCTGAACTTTTTCAGAAGGACAAAGAGCTGGTTGAAGCTGCGACGAGCTTGGTTAGTGCTTTGGCAGAGAACAAAGCTCTTCAGTTGGAGATTGCCCGGATGGGAAACGAGCTGCAAAAGGCGGTGACTGTACGGGGAAATAGAGACAGGATCATTAATGACCAGACATCACAACATAGACTCGAAAAACAGTTCCCACCAGGCTACATCTCTAAAGAGTTGCTAATCAATGGAAATGAAAATTACAATTCCATTGAAGATGGTGGGGAAAAACCAAAGCATTTCAAAGAAAAGGAGAGCTGTACACCTAAAGATGCTGTGAATGACAATTCTGCTAAAGCAACAGTGAAGAATCTGATGCCTTGTCAAAACAGGAACAAATTACATGGAGAGAAGTTTCAGGAACCTTGTCATGAAAACGTGGAGAAAACGTTGGTGATAGTGAAAGAAATACAATTTCCTGCCCTAGAATCGCTTGGGACTGATTTCGTCGACTCCGGTAATGATGATGTCAACAATGTTGACAACAAGGAAATCCAGTCACGTGATAGTGTTGAATACTCTTGTCCTACTGGTGATAATGAGAATGAAATTTCAAGACTTCGCGAAAAAATCGAAATTTTAAGGAAAGAAAAGGACGAGGTCAACAAACTGAACAGAGAGCTTATGGAAGAGCTTTTGCGAATGGAAAATGAAATGTCGAGCTTTACTACGGATAGGAAAATGGAGACTGCGAAAGGAGTGGAGTTACTGCACCTGAATACGGAAATGAAAAACAAAGATAATGATGCAGCGAAAGGGGAGAAATCCTGTTCTGACTATAAAGGAAACGATGAAGAATGGAAAAGTGGTTTCAAACAAGAGCTTCAACTACAAGCAGCAACCGATGGTAGTGATAATAATGTGGACAGAAAGAAAAGAAACTTCGTGCAAAAACCGACACCAAATGCCAAGAGCGCAAAGCTAGTTCAAGTTTTGCCAGCCTCTTGTAAAGATGTCAGTTATTCATCGACCTCCGAAGGTAGTCAAACATTTGACATGGAAGAGATTGAGTCTTTAAGAGAACAACTTAAACAGCTTGAGTTATCTTTAGAGTCCACGAAAAAAAGAACTATCGAAGCTGAAGAGAGAAACAAGGAGTTGGAAAAAGCACTTCACAAACGAGAAAGACGAGTTTCTGAGCTTGCATCTGAAGTGCAGGAGTTCATGCAGAACAGTGATTCGGCCGACGCGCAGAAGACTTCACACGTTGTCATGGAGATTCAAGCGTGTCTGGACTCCGCACAAAGAGACAAGCAAAAGCTCGAACAAAAGTGCAGGGACCAAGAAATTGATATTGCACGAAAGGAAAGGCAGATTTCTAATCTCAACCAAGATCAAACGGCTCTTCTCAGAAAACTCTACGGAACACAGCCTTTCTCTGAGAAAGTTGGAAAATATCAACAGAAGCACTCCGGTATTGGCAGATTGCAGCAAGAAAATGAAATATTGAAGACAAAGTTAGACATTAGAGAGCTGAACCTTGACTCGAAAGTCAAAGAAGTTGTAGAAAAGGACATCCTCGTTCAAAAACTGCTGCAGGAGAGAGAAAAACTGAAGGAAGAGATTAAAGAGCAGGAGAGGAAAGAACTTCAAAGTTTAGCGAGAGAACTTTCTTTATCGAGAGCGATGGAAATCCGTGATCCCGGTCATGAATGCGCCTCATTTGAAGAAGTGAGTGGTAAAATTGAGAAGGACATGGTGGAGCTGCAAACACGCGTTACAGAACTGGCCATGGAGCTTGATAAGAATCAGGACAGAGCAAGTCAACTGGAGAGAGGATTGGAGAGGTCTGAAAACCGCTGTAAGAACCTGGAACAGTCGCTTGAAGAGGCGCAAGGTTCAAAACATGAAACAGCGCGTCTTATTGATGAGCTGAGGCTAAAAATAGAATCTCAAGAGAACGAGCTCAAAGAACTTAAGAGGGAACTGAAGGTACGCGAGGGGAAAGTGCAATGCCACGAGAGGGCGCTGGAGGACAAAGCAAAGCAAGTCAAGGAAAAGGAAAGAGCCTTCCGGAAGATTTCCACAGAGAAATTGTGGAAAGAGAAAGAGATTGAGCGGTTGGAAGCAACTGTGGAGAGGATGCAAAAAGAACTGGATACGTCACTCTCAGGTGGGTGAAAATTAGCGATAGCTGTTTGGATTAGAGTTTTAAAAAACACTTTCCAATTAAAATCTAGGAGGTAGATTTGCTGCCTTCTCTATTTATTTATCTAATAGAGTGGAGGTACTCTTTGTGTAGATCAGTTATTTCTATTGAGAGTGCTATTAGCGAATACCGTTAACGCTGAAGCTAAATTGAGTAGCCTCAACTTGTCAAAAGAAAGACGTGTCCACACTTCTTCCAAAGTCTTTCCCTTCTGCAAACAAGTTCTGCTACTTTTTAGGATAGAATCTCCAAAACTTCCACAGACTATCTCTTTGGACTGTTTTACAAAAACAGAAAAATTTTGACTGATGTTAACACAACAGCTGATCTACTTGACAAAGACGTCACAAAACCAACAAAACAAGGAATAAAAAATATGCCAGGTTTAACGAACAATTCAATAGGCGTTGCCTGTCATGCCACTCAAACCGACGCGTTTGATTTTGCTATTGTACAGCCTGCGAGAACTATCTGCTAAATTGCATTACTGTAAGCAACAAACGTATCCTGCTCCTCAAAGTTATCTCAGAGTTTTAAATTGCTGTATCTGCTGTATGTTGCAAGATTCCTTTTAAATGAAATCTTTCTAAAACAACGGAAACATCGCCAAGAAACATATTTCGTGCCGCTAAGCAGATTTGCGTTTCAGATCAAGAAATGCAAATAGTTATATCTATTGTTTAGACATCCGTTGATCCAATTTGAACTGTTCTTCCTTTTGTTTGCTTATATATAATAACATTTGATTTACACCTGATTTAGAATTAACATTTAAATTCATAAAGTGAAAAACTCAAGGTCATAAGAGACACACAATAAAATGACTTTGTTTTATTAACGCAAGAAGACCCTTCTTTCTATGTTAACAAGTTCACAATTCGGCAAAAATTTCCAAAGGCGCTAAAGTTTGATCAAAGCAATTAAAATGACACTAAAAATATTCGAATTGCCGACTCCAGTTACAGTCTAAAATGCGAAGTCAGACACCGTGTACCAAACGAAGTACTAAACTACCGTAATCAACTATTTTAAAATCTTCAATATAGAGCCTTTGTCGATATTTTGAACTACTGCTTATTTCAGTTAAAAATAATAATAACACAAAATATCGGGTTTTCATTTCCCTGGGGAGAATGTTTATTTTAAAAACTCCTGAACAGCACGGAACCTGATGAATCGAGATACACCCCGATTCAGTTCTTGTTATATGGATAGCGTGGTATAAGAACACTAAGACTGAAAAGCGGTCAAAATTCTGCTTAATTTATGAACATGCTAAAAATATACCTCATGCTGATGCAGAAGCCAGACGAATTTTTAATTCAGTCGAATACAATTGAAGCCGTTAAACTTGACAGCAAATATTCGTCTAAAACAACTTAAGAAAGTCCGCTGCACTCGAGCCGAAATCTTTTTAGTACCATTAAAAGACTCGTCAGACTTCAAAAATTCGCTTTGAGCTTGGATTTATAGTTAAGTTTAAAGGTTTCAATTCGACTGAATTAGATTCGACTGAAATACGACGCTAATTTCGCTTTTAAAAGAATGTTAATTTGTTCAGTTGTATTTGAAAAAAAAGAACTATCAGTCCAAGAAAAAGAGACCAGTAATTTCACACTTCGATTCCTTTGGCTGAACACACGGGTCTTGGATACAGAGACAGATCTAGAGATGTCTATTTAGTTATAACCAATTTTTTTAAATGAATGCATTAGGTAATACCATAAACACATGGTCAGTTAGATGTCAGCTTTGAGAGTATATGCAATAAATTTTGAAATATAAGTCTTTGAGATGATGTCGTCATCTCGTTTACAACAAGAAAGTTTTTAACACAAAATGCCTCCTTCTCAGTCCAAAACAGATGTGCGTAGAAATACGGAAATTTAACGACTACCAAACTGCCGGGGTACTCAGCATTCTTAGCATCAAAAGATCAGTTGATTTTCCTGTGTTTTCTCCATTCTACTTGTTGATCACTTGCTTATAGTTACAACCTTTCAAACCAGAACAACAGCTCTAAATGTAACGAAAGTGAGCGCTAGGAATTTACTGATTGCCTTTAAGCAAGTTGACACTCTCGGATTCAGTACTGTTGACATCGCTGGAGATTTCGGGGAGTGGCGAAACTAAATATTCTAATTTTAAAAAAATTACTTGGTGATGACTTACAGCTATTCTATATGACAAACGGCTTGATAACCTGGTGTATCAGCGTGAGGTCCCGTGAAAGGCTTGATAACCTGATGTATGTGAGGTCCCGTGAAAGGCTTGGCAGGTTTTCAAATAACATACCTAACATTGACGATTTCATCACCTTTGCCAAAAAGCTCAGTCGATTTGTAATAAACACTAATATTTTGTTTTCATGCAAAGCAAGCTTGTACAATAATCTATATTCTAACCATTACCGACTTCTTTCAACCAAATATAGATGAAACACTAACGCATGTTACTTTGAAAACGTCTTTTTCGACTAATTTTTATCTCCACTTTTAAAATAGATCCAAATATTGAAATAACTTTGCTGAATGCGCAGAATGTAAAAAAATACATAAAATGATTAACAAACCGTAATATATTATAAACTTTCATAATTTGATGGACGAAATTGCCGCTTAATTGTTTATAGTTTTATCTTTTATTGAAAACATATAGTGAAAAGTACTTACAGGTAAGTGACCAAATATAGAAAAATTTGAATTTACTTTGAACAATTTTTTAAGAATTCAACCCTAATCTGGGTTATGCTACTATGATTGCATCGAAAAACGTAAAGAAATTCATCGCCAACACGTCGCGATTACAAACGGTGTGTATTCTTTGCTCCCTGGAGATCTTTTTGTAGTGACCAGTTTCGATTGAAAATTTGTGGGCAAAAGATTCTCAACTGCGCATTGGATCTGCGTTTCTTGAAATCTGTAATGCCACTCAAGTATTGCTCGAAGTCACGCTTCAGTTTTATTCTAGTCTAGAGCTAGATTTTCCTGTATAATTTCCTTATTATACACTTATTGTAATAGTTTCCTAATTATACACTTCTTGTTGTTGCACATTTCTGTGTACCTATCGTTCAATAAAGTTCCATTACCGTTCTTGTAAAATGAAGAGCAAGTGGTTTGAAATGCCTTTATTTTTTCATAATTTTACAACTGCAATTTCGCTGATCTGGAGTTGTGGAAACGTCGGTCTAGTATTTTTATATCACTTTTCAGAGAAAACTGTCTTTTTCAATCAATACCTTGAGGCACTACGAGTGATTTTAATTGCTGACTATCGAATAAACTCAAAATGTGAGAAGTTCAACAAATAAAACGATCAAATTGTGACCTGTAAATAAACTCATTGTCACCTGCACGGTGCGTGTTTAATAGTTTTACGCGTCTCTTCCGCTCTCAAGGGAATCCTTTAGCGGTTGACTTTGCATTTATTGACATATATTTCGAAATGATGTTCGGTTTTGTTCTCTCGCATTGATCATATCAATATTGACGTCAATGCTTTGAACCTTGTGTAACATGTAAAATTTGAGTTTCGAAATTGCACGTGCAGACATGCACGGGTTCTGTGAAGATGGCAAACTTCAGACATCATATCTCTCTGACAAATCGATTAAAAACACGTTGAAGTGACTCCACTTATGGTTGATTGCATCTTGTTAACACCGAGATCGCTTGAGGTGAGCCGTTCGCTCTAATGATGCAGGGACAATAGCTAAAGAATGCCAATTATGTCAAAGTCTTCTCTCTTGTGCAGTGGAACAATGAAATACAATATCACAAAGGTGGACGCTTCGCGTCTCTGTTTGGGTCAAATTCTCAGCTGAGCTGTTGTGGTTTTTAAACTCAAGTGTTGAGTGTGTGTGCTTTTCTGGCCCGAGCGGAAAGCTCGACGGGATTTCGGCGGTTTAAGTTTGTTGCTAACTTTCACGTTCAACCTCTTCTTTATTAACAGGGAAAGAAAGTAACATC
Organism: Parazoanthus atlanticus; assembly: GCA_025448195.2. Taxonomy (NCBI): domain Eukaryota; kingdom Metazoa; phylum Cnidaria; class Anthozoa; order Zoantharia; family Parazoanthidae; genus Parazoanthus; species Parazoanthus atlanticus. The sequence continues at coordinate 8,443 of JAOEHT020601512.1, read as the reverse complement.
GACCGTTTGAGGGCGGATAATTTAAAGTTACGAGAACACGTGAGATCGCTTGAGGCAGAAATTGAGAAACGGGACGAAGAGAATCGAGGTCAAATCAAACAGCTGAGAAACTCCGAGGAGGAAATGGAGTCGCTAAAGCCATTGAGGAGGAAGATAGAGGAAGTCGAAGAGAAAAATGCTGGTTTAGAAGAGGAAAAGGAGAAAATAGAGACGGAATTAAAAGAGACGAAAAAGAAGCTCTCCCAGCTTCAGAGAGATCTGCGCAGCAAACAGGACGAGGTTTCGAACAAAGATGAAACGATTAAGAAGCTCAACAAGAAAAATTTGCAGTTGCAAGAAACGATGAACGAAAAGGACGAGAGCATTCGGCGCGAAGGGAAATTACGAATGGAGAATATGAAATCTCTCGACTCGCTGAAGATCAAGCTGGAGAAAATGGAAAACGATGACAAAAGACAGCGCGAAAGACTCTTCAACTTGAAGTCAGCGTGTTCGGAAGCTAACGAAGCGTATGAGATTGTGAAGAGACAAAACCTCGAGCTCAAGCAAGACATACAAGCGCTAAAACAGAAATTTAACGAGAAGGACAACGCTTTGGAAATCACGCAGAAGGAGAAGGAAAAACTTGCCAAGGAAATTTTAAATGCGTCCAGAACAATGGATGATATGCGTAAATACAGCACGCGGGAACACAACACCAGTTTATCGCCCGACTCAGCACTGGGTATCAGTATTACATCTACGTCGGACCTGTACAGCTCCGGACCGGACAGTCCGAGCTCGGACAGCCAGTATGATGACAGCGCTTTCCTTACAGACCATGTCGATGGAAAACTGGAGCCTGGAAACGGTCTGCTGAGTACAATGCCTAATATGATTGAAAACTTCCGTGCTGTTGTACGCGAAAACGAAGTTTTCAAAGGGAAGTTGCTAGATGTAACTACTGCAAAGGAAAAGCTAGACAGAAAGGTCCCTGACCTTGAACATCTCAGTGAGTCGCTGAAAAGAGAGTTGAACAGCAAAGACAAGTCTATTAGTGAGCTGCATGATGAGGTAAGGAACCTGAAGGAAGATCTGGAAAACACCAAAGCTAAGCTTGAAGAAGCTAACGACTCTCATCGGGCGGCTAACCAGAAAATCGAACTGGCGAACTCTGTGGTTGGAACTCGAGAACAGGCCATTGCTGAATTGCAAGAGAGTGTTGAAATCCTTGAGGAAAAGGAAAAAGCTCTGAGTCTGTATTCCAAGTCCGTGGCTGAGAAGTTTGAATACGAGGCGGGCGAGAAACGAAAATTTGAACAGCTCAGTGAAAACCTCATGGAAGAGAAGAATAAACTCTGCAGTGAACTGCAGCTGATTGAGAAAAAATTACAAGCCGCTAGGGCAGAAAAACGATCTTTCGACTTTCCAAGCAGCGAGCTGAATGGAAAAATTACCATGACAACGCTCGAAGACAAACTGGATGGTGTGTTGGAACACAGTGATGAGCTTGAGAGGTCACTGATCACGGCACAGGCGGACTATTCCGAGCTACAACTAGCACACGACAAGCTGAAGAGAGAGACCGTTTCCTTAGAAGAGTATGAGAAACTGCGAGATGAACTGGAAGAAAAGGAGAAACTCTACCAGTGTCGCGGGGACGAAACCAAGGTGAGAGAACTTGCAAACTTGTATTTTTTAAAGTTTAAGTTTTTGAAAATGATCTTATTGCCTCTCCGGTTAGAGAATCTGATTACTGATAAATAAACAACCCTTTAATCTATGTTGTTTCTTAATAGAAAAATGAGTGGCCATAGCCTATAGCCATTTTAGTTATCTGCAGTACTGCACGTATACATGTACATTCGCCTAAAATTACACCATTCATTTGTTTAATTTTTACTTTGTATGCAGGACTCCATTTAAGCTAGTTTTGCTAATAAGATTTCCTGTATAAATATTTGAGTAAATAAATAAATAAATAAATAAATAGATAAACACGTTCAATTTATTTCAGCCATTATAAACAAAAACACAATGCAATGTTTTTCTTCACATTCTGTTTAGCACGTTTTGAAGTCTCTATCTATGCATTATTTTGGCTTGTATTATTTTGTGTAATAGAAATAACTTTAATTTATCACTTATGCCATCTGAGTTGATGAATTACATTAAATAACAATAGAGTTAAGTAGCTTAGCCTTTAGAGTTTAGTTACAGTACAATGAGCACATGCATACTGAATGTTCATATAATGACTTTGTTATGGTTTTTCACGATCAATGTATTTTAACACTCTGTCGTCTGTGTACACACGTATCATTCAAGATCGAACGAAGAACATCTTCCATCTACTTGAGTTCAAATTTAAGCTCTTTCAAAGTCGTTTCAAGTCCACACTAGTTGAACGCAAGTTAGAAGCTTGCATGGAAGTTTAGCCAGAACTTTACGAATCAAATAACGCGAAACACCTTTTTTTCTTTTTCCATGTTTAACCCACCTCCTTCTAACGAAGATCCTTGTGAGCTCACTAATCACGAATGGTCATGTTATGTTTTTTTGTTTGACAATAAAAAGCTAATACCGCTGATCCGTATCTTCCCAGGTGAAACTCGCTCACTTAAACACTGTCAAAAAAGCTTTGGAGGATGAGCTGCGCGAGAAAGAAGAACTTGCCCGGGAGTCCAGGGAGAGAGAGGAGGGCCTGGAATCGACTGTGCACTCAATGAAGCACCTGGTGACGAGTTTGGAGGCAAACAACGACTCGTACAGGGGGGAGATTGAGGTTTTACAGGTGATTACTGTATTATATCAGTGATAATTAATGCAATATCAGCACTGGGTAGCAATATGTATATAGAGGATAAAACAGGGCGGAGATTGAGTTTTTTGCAGGTGAATGCTGTATTTATATTTTACTTCTCGATCCCTATTTCACTCAAGTATTTTATTCAAGTTTATTAAAAGTGTTCTAAATAAAGAGTCATGTTCGGCCACTAGTCTGCGAACTGTATTCGCTCACCGGGGCAGTTTAAGAGCTGTTACGACGTACATTATACAGGTAAAATGTACCGTCGGCCATAATATTGGAGTTTACACGGCGACTGGCTAAAGATAGATAGGTAGAGGGAGAGACAAACAGACAAACAGACAGACAGACAGACAGACAGACATACATACATACATACATACATACGTACATACATACATACATATTGCTCTAAAGAGAAGTTAAAAAAACTCAAGAGGAAACTTGCAAAGATGTGATCTATCGTCCCTTACCAATCAAATTCTGTTTATGACAGGAGAGCATTCGTTTAGTGGAGGAAGACAGCGCTAAATTGTCCAACGAGCTGAAGTCGGCCCAGATGAAGCAGGCAGAGGTTGAGATCACAAACGAAGCATACCGTGACGAGAACGCCAAGCTGAGAGGGGATCTTCTGGCTCTCACGGAGGCCAAGTGCAAAGTGGAGTCCAAGATAAGCGAGTCGCAGCGACAGGAGAAGAAACTGAATGAAGCAATTGAGCAGGAGACACAGGAGAGACGTGAACTGGAGAGCAAGTACAGTGACGTCAGTATGAGGTAAGAGGCTGTTCATTTGTTCAGTCTGAGAGTGGGAGGGGTGGGGGGTTGTACGAGGTGAGGGGCTGCTCATATGTGCAATTTTGATGGTGGGAGGGGTTGGGGGAGCAGGAGGTGAAGAATTGGGGGAATATAAAGTGAGGGCTGTTCATGGTTTATCCCTGGGGAGGGGGTTGGGGAGGTTTAATCTCCGAAGGGACGAAGGGGATGCTAAAGGAGTATGTGGTGAAGAGTTGTTCATGTATTTGGGTTTATGAGATGTACCCAATCTTTGAAGGGGGAGGATGAAATGCGGAGCCATTCAGGTTTTTCTGTCTCCAGGGGAGGTGGTGGGGGAGGTTCAACCTCAAAAGGAGAAGGGAGATAGGAAAGTATGAAGTGAAGAGTTATTCACGTGTTTAATCTCAGGGGAAAGGGGGTGGAAAAACAAACTGTGTAAGTCTCTCCATTTAAAAGAATAATATTTTACATACTTTTACCCAACATAACTTGTAACTGTTAATCAGCTACTTTTTTCATAATTTGTGCAATGTGAATTTACTGATGTCGGTACTGATGGGTTTTATATCAGGCCCGGGGGGAGGGGGGGGGGGGTACTCCCATATATAAGCTATATTGGGTCGTATACTTTTTCGACCTTCTGATCATAAACAGGGTATATAATTCTTGGATTTTCGGAAGTTTATCATAAACAGAGTCTAGAAATTACGGGTTCTAACGAATAAATATGAAATCATTAGCAGGGTATGAATTCCCATGAATTTTTCTCCTAAACAGGGGCAGGGTTTGAGTGTCTGGGCGGAACCCCCTACCAAAACTTAGGTTGAGTACCCCCTTGCCCCCGGGATTTTAGGATAACTTAAAAGTTAACATTTGTATTCCTGTCCCGTGTTCTTTTACTTAGGTGTGATAACTTGGAAGCTGAAGTTACAAAAGCCAAAGATAAAATCATTGTCCTGGAGTTAGAACAACAGAACGCTCAGAAATCGAAGGAAACCATGGAGAGAAAGTTTATGGATCTTTCAAACGAGAATTCTAAACTGAACGACGAGCTGTCAATGGCCAGAAAAGACTTGGTTGAGCTGGAGGAAAGATACCTCAAGGCTGCGAAGGGTGAAGAAGAGTTAGAACAGAAGCTAAGGTAACAGCAGCAAAATTAGTAATAATAATAATAATAATAATAATAACGAAAATGATATTACTCATAACGAAAAATTAACAAAATATTTTAGATAAAACTCGTAATTTCAATAGATAGCGGCATACTGTTTATTATTGTTATTATTATTATCATTATTATTATTATTATTATTGTTTTAGCTCTGTTATTCGCACTCCTGTAGCACAACGAAATAATTATATCATTGATACAACAACAAAGGCACTTTGAAAATAATAAGCCTTGTGGTTTCTTTTTAAACTGTCTTGCCATTAGATCACCCACAGACCCTTTAAATTTCTGACACTGTAATATGTATTTCTCCCCCATGTAACCATCTCTTGTATTTTAAAACAAAAACTGTAAATCAGATAATAATGGTAATAAAATAGTTCAAACCTCAAGATAGATAGAGGGTTTATTGAGTTTAAAACTTAACAGTTGGAATACCTGAATTGTGTAAAACTTTATAATACGGAAACTAAAAAGGATATACTCACATTTAAATTTCTAAAACTATTAATATGGACTTTAAAAGGGAGCGATCAAAACTGTTTACAACTAATATAAAAATATAATTGTAGCGTAACTATTGATAATGTTAATAACAACAGCAATGAAACGACGACAACAATAACGATGACAACAAAAATGATAACGACAATGGTAATGATAATGATAGCGATAGTGATAGTGATAATGACAATGAAAGCGTATGTTGTTGTTTTTGTTTTGTTGTTGTTGTTGTTGTTGTTGTTGTTGTTGTTGAGGCTCTGTAAAAACAAATTGCTCGTTATATTAATAAAGGTTTTGTGGTAAGTTCTAGCCATTTCAACAAAATATATCTTTTCTTATCTCACAGTATTGCTACCTTGGAAGCTTCAAAGTTAAATACTGCGTACGAGGCGAGTGTCAAGCGAAAGAACGCAGTTGAGAAGAACTTAATTGACCTGACTGTAAGAGGAGAAGATCTGGAGATGGCGCTGGAGAAGACGAGATCCGAGAAAGCAGCCGTAATGAAGGAAATCTGTCACAAGGAAGAATCCATTAACGTACTCGAGAGCAAGAAATCTGAACTTGATGAGGAGAGACAAAAGCGGATCAATGATTTGTACTTCAGCACACGCAAGGTACTTTAACTTCTACATTGTGTTCTGTTTTGTATTTTTGCGCTTTACTTCGTGGCCGTTCAACATCATATTCTTGTCTTATTCCTCTTTGTTTTGTTGCCGTTGTTGTTGTTGTTCTTGTTCTTGTTCTTGTTGTTGTTGTTGTTCTTGTTGTTGTTGTTGTTGTTCTCGTTCTTGTTCTTGTTCTTGTTCTTGTTCTTGTTCTTGTTCTCGTTCTCGTTCTCGTTCTCGTTCTCGTTCTCGTTCTCGTTCTCGTTCTCGTTCTCGTTCTCGTTCTCGTTCTTGTTCTTGTTCTTGTTCTCGTTCTTGTTCTCGTTCTCGTTCTCGTTCTTGTTCTTGTTCTTGTGTCATTATCGTCATTGTCATTGTTTTACTATTATTATTATCATTATTTTTAGATTTTTCGCTTGTTGAAATAATAAATTTCAAAATAATTACTTCAGCAGGTTAGACTAAACGGAAAGTAAAATTGTTGACGAAGTATTATCCACTAAATGCCGACGACGCGAACAGCCGGAACCACGATAAAACGAGCATAACTGCACATGCACTCATCAAAAAGACATTCACCCCAAGGTTTATACGGATAAAGTGGACTGATCTTTACAATTGAACTGAAAGGAAGCGAGATATAATCCGTAGAAAACTAAATGGTGACTTACTGTAAGCTCCAGAGTATGTGCAAAACTGACTTATTTAGTATTATATATTGCTTGTATGCTATAGAATATATCGCTGCAAGAAATCGTGGCCCTCATTGCTAAAATATTTGAGCAATTCTTCCACTGTTCGGAATAAGTGTCAGCGTTGTTTTTAGTTTAGTTCAGTTTATGCTTTAAAAAGAAACTTTCCTTGTATTCTTACAAACTAGTTGCGATCACATAGGCTTATCATACTATAAAGCAGAGAAAAATTTAAAATAATATTTTCTTCAAAGACCCGTATTCATCTAAACACAATGCTTTGCGTACAATCAATGTTGATTAATGACTAAAAATAATGGTAACTTCAACATTAGTTTTCTTCGGGTTCCTTGAAAAATATATGACATGTTCAAAATTGACTTTGGTAAAAAAAATTGTAATGGGGGATAGGATGGAGATGGATTCTCATAAGTAACTGGAAACATGTCCTTTCACAATTTCATGATCCACGAATTTTATCCATTTTCATGCCGTAGTGTATGTCATACTTTTTTAACCAGAGTTAATATTAAATATGTCAAGAGTTTTATAAAGTCGAAAATATACTTATTTCGAGATTTAACGTTAATCTTAGTCACAAATGCAAACAAACAAAAGGCAAAACATTTCACGAGTTGGTAACTGTACATGTTGGTCTTCAAGATATATCAGACATCTAGATGGTTCTTAAAAAGATGTTTGTATTGGTCAGCTGTCTTGTCACGAGTTTTCACTACTAGTCCAGTTGCTAGTAATGATAAGTCATTAATTGAATGTAATAATATTTATATTAAAAGAAAGAAAGAACTGACTGAGACGTATAAATAAAAAATAAAGTCTTCAAATATGGTTTTGAATAATTTATAGCTAATTTATGATTGATGTGTTGTAGAATATAGTAGAAAATTGTATAATATGTAACATGTAATGCATATAAATACAAGACTGTAATATTTTATATCATATCTTATCTTATCACATAAATTACAATTTTCTCAAATCTGATTGGTCTATTGAAAACCTCTATTATTCCCTAACTTATCTATAAATTGTCCGATTACACTGACCTTGCTACAGATACTATCCGATTACTATCAGTCACTTGAATCAACCAATCACAATCTGCCTTTTTGGCCCATAAGCCAATCACAAGTAAACAAAATAATTACCATGACAACAACAAGCTAACTCTCAAAAACTGTGGCAGTAAACAAATTGGAGACCTTTCCTCACTGTTGTGTCATTTATTAATTAACAGTGTATTTTACTCAAACTAATTTCTTTTCATTTTCCTTGTAAATTGTAATGAATTCTGTCTTGTAATCATACACGCGATAAACAAATCGGTTGTCTAATTTTGTTTAAGGCTGGATCCGGACTAATTTATCTAGTTTCCAGAAACTAGTCACAGTTTTGTGACGCACAACAATTTTAATCCAAAAGCTTTAAGTTCCAATCGGTTTTATTATCGTATTACAGTTTTAAATAGCTCAGAATTTGTGGTATATCTGCACCATTTCCTACCTTCCCCCTCCTCCCTTGTCAGATTTATTGGACCGATTCACTTGTGAGTCCCATTTCATTGGTCCGGTGATTTCCGATAATTTGGAAACCACTCAAAATGTCTTTCTATTGGCTACGAAGATTTCGGAAAGCTTGGAACTTTCTGTCGGCAAGCAGTTCAGCATTTAGTAAGTTCTGTTGGTTGAAAATAATGGACTGGTGAAGGCATATTGAATATAAAAATAATGACTAACGAAAGAACCGACTAGAGGTATTTCCGTGGATGCCAAAGAATTCGACTGACGATAGGTGGGTAGCTATAGACTAATGTAATATAAGCCACTTTCTCAATCATGCGCAGAACAACTTTAGGGCTTCAGCTGGCGGGCTACACGTATTGGAAACA
>JAOEHT020601404.1:0-15941 GCA_025448195.2 Parazoanthus atlanticus | reverse complement strand
CTTCAATTTTAGTGACCAGAATCTTACTCGTCCGCTTGACAAGTAGATAATATTTTCACTCGTCCTCGAGCAGTTTCGACGAGTGGACGAGTACTTTTTCGAACTCTGCTTATATGTGCCTATGCTTATCTCACAAGTGCGAACCGGCCTTTAAAGACATGAGAGTAGAGAGTATTTAGACCACACTCCGTTTTTCGGACGTCATATATTTACCGTTTGACAAATCGCGTATACGTTTTACAAACTAGATCTTTAGGTTAGACACATTGTTTGACTTGTTTGACACTAATTAGACGACGTTATATGCATTTTTGTTTAAGAGATAGTTTCTGGGCAAAATGAGAAAAGAACAAGTCGTTACTTTGAAGTAATGGGCATTCTATTTCTTTTATGAAGGTTGACGAATTTCTTATTGAAGCAGTGCTGTTGAAGAACTTAGAAAAGATTCGCATTGGACATGACGGCAAAGGGTCGGGCGCCGGTTGGTTCCTTGAAAAAGTCATAATACTGGATCCGAGGGACACTAGCAAAGAGTATGAGTTTCCATGCAACAGGTTTGTGACTGGCGTGTGTGGGTTATCGTGTCTTGGCTAAGATGAAAACTATAAACCAGTTTTCATTTAATAATTTGTATTTTTTCCAAGCTTTTACCCCAAGAGGAAATCATAGTACGACCTGGTGGATGTATGGACTCTTCTCACATTACAATCCTTAAAATTGTGCCCACATAATTGGTGATAAAAAAAACTTTAAATGATTTACTACTTCTTATAAGATTAATGTATCATTTTATTGCCTTTACCCGAGAGGAAATTATTGCGACCTTGTGGGTCTATGAGAGCTTTCACCCAACTACAATCTTTGGCAACGTGCCACATAATTACTAATCCAAATTGTGCTTGATTTTTAATATATCATAACATAACATAACATAACATAACATAACATAACATAACATAACATAACATAACATAACAAGATGAAGTATTGGAAATAAATCTCAAATTTCCATATAAACAAAAAAAAATTAACTTGTAACCAAGCAATCGCCACCTAAGAGCTCTTTCGCAGTTTTGCGCATGCTCAAGTCAAGGTTTATTGACGAGACCAAGTTACAAGATGAAGTATTGGAAATAAATCTCGAATTTCCATATAAACACAATATTAACTTGTAACCAATCAATCGCTTCCTCTAGATCTGCAGGGTTTGGTTTGCGTCATTTTAGCATAAAATATTTTTCTTTTCTAAGAAATGAGCTTATTCGCAGTTTTGCGCATGCTCAAGTCAAGGTTTATTGACGAGACTAAGTTACAAGCTAAAACGTCTATACATTTGCGATAGGCAAATGGTACGGCTGGTCTGTCTGGGAGAAGGGGTGATTATAAGTTGGATTGTAGCTATTTGGCCGGTAAGGATCATCTTAAAATTTATGTTCCAGGCGAAAAATAAAATGGATAAATTGCATTGAACCGTGGCAGAGTATGATAAATTGATTGATAGTTGATTTTGGGCGGATTAAGATGCTTCTGAAAATGAGAAAATCCATTGATTCTGCCGTAAAAGAGTCAATTTAAAATTCCAATTTGTTTACAATCGCTGAAGAGGATGCTTTTGGAGGCCATTTTTTTAAACTAAAATAGTTGAATGTATATTTTTTCCTGGACTGTATATTTATTCAGTATAGGGCTTATTTAGGTAAGTATTACGCAATGTTATATCGGAACGTTGTGAATTACAAATTTTATTCTCTAAATCCTTTTATCTTCTTTGTAGATGGCTTGCCAGTGATGAGGATGACGGCCTTATTGTCCGGGAACTTTCTCTTGGAGGGACAAGCCTTTTGAACTGTTAGTATATCGATAAAGAGAAGGGTCACAGTTAGAAACAAGATAAATGTAAAGTAAAGTCTTCTGATTTGATTGATACTGTATTGATTGATACATCAGTAGTATAGGGGGATGAAATTGGCCTGAAAAATAATGAGCAAATGTAAGCAACCTTTCCCACCATTCATTTCCATAACCGGTTTTACTTGATGTTTAAATCAAAGTAAAAACGCTTTAGAACGTATTTTCGTCGTTTGGTCGACCAAGACGGGCTTTGGCCGGGACCTTCATTATTCTTTAAACTGGCCTCAGTATGAAGTAAATGAGCAGACAGTTGCTGCCTGTCAAGAAAAATTAGGATATTAGCTAATTGATGATAGAGTTATTTTGGGTCATTAATTATAATCTTTGTTTTTGCAGCCACTTCGTATCACGTGTCGGTGAAGACTGGTGACGTACGAGGCGCGGCTACTGATGCTAATGTGTTTGTGCAGATTATCGGTGACAAGGGGGACACAGGGAAGGTGCAACTGCGCATGGCAGAAAATACCAAGAACAAATTCGAGAGGGGAAGAACTGACAAGTTCAAGGTTGAAGCAGTTGACATTGGAAAGGTGCCTCATATATAGTTTCCTCCGCAGACAACTTCGAGTACATTCTGAAAAATCTGCCATCATCTACCATCAATCAACATCATTGAACATCACCTAACATCACTTGCTACGTCCGTTGACCGAGACACCTTCAGAGTCGGCTGCCTCGGTTCTTCAGTTTTTATAATCCATACGCCGCTGTTTTGCACAAGGGCTACTTTAAAATGTGTTGATTTAATTTAAGTAAAAGATCGCGAAAATAGTTGACATAGGCTTCATACGGGTCATGGAAAACCTTCAGAGTCATGGAATTTTACTATTTCAAAATCCAGGCCTGGAAAACCTGAAGAGTGGTCATGAAAAGTCATAGGAAGTTAGATATGTGTGCGAACGAAGTAGAACTACACTGTCAGTTCATGGAAGACAGCTTCGTGCAGGGTTTCCATAAACGCACATATGTGCGTCCCTGACACATTAAAACTATAAAGGTTCGTTAAAAAACTTGTAAGAGTTCACAGAAGACAAACTGAACTTTTCACTGATCAAGACTTAAGAAAAATACAAAATGTTATCTTGTTTACTGATTTTCACATTATTTATCATAACTTTGAATAAATTAGTTTTCAAACTTCAGATTTTCGTAAAGGAAACAATATTTTAAATGATCTGTCACCCCAAAAGCTTTCACAAAATACAGCAGATGGACGATCGCTTCAATATGAAACTTGAAATGACTTGGCACTATCAGACTTTCATAAAGACGTTTAGTTCTTATTTTTCTTGTATAAGTTTGTAGGTATTCAATGACGATTGTTGTCCTATTAGGTTTGCAGCGCCAGAGGAATTGTTTGACTGTGTTACTTAAAGTGACCCTTTAAAAAACTACTTGGTGACCCTTAAAATGTTCAGCAAGGGGTCGCAACTAATGGAATCCCTGTTCTTGTTCCCTCAAATTTCGGGACACTTTCACAGTTTTAAGTCGTGGATTTTGTAAGACAAGGTCATAAATAGTAATGGCATTACGATTCTTACAAATGAGCCCTGAGCTGAGTACTAAGTAATAGGTCTAGAGCTGCTAACCCGACTAAGTCTCCAGGACTCTTACTCCCCCCAGAATTCATGGAAAAGCCTGGAATTTTATTTTTTTCGTGGAAACTTATGGAGTAGTCCTGGAGTTTTGGACTAACTCTTGGAGAACTCCTGGAAAATTAAACTTTAAGTAAATTTCCAAACCTTCGAAATCATTGGTTTTGACATTGTATATTTTGGAATGCTTTATTAAAATCATTGTCTTTCTGTTGACTGCGGTCAAGCAAAACCTTTATATCTCTAGATAGTTGGTGTGATTTCGAAATACACCTGGAAACTCCTGGAAAAAATCCCCAAAATACTCCTAGAAACTCCTGAATTCAAAATTGTGAGGGTGTACGAACTCTGAATCACACGTTCGGCTTGGGGCAGCACGTATCACATATGAAAATAGAAATATGATTTGTTGAATGTTGACAGAAAATTTTGATATATTTACAGGTTGAAGTGCTTCGCATTGGCCATGACGACTCGGGAAGTGGGTCAGCCTGGTTTCTTGATGACGTCACAATTGATATTCCTTCACGTGGTGAGCATGTGGTGTTCCCGTGTCACCGCTGGCTGGCGACCGATGAGGACGATGGGAAAATCGAAAGAGAGTTGTTTCCTGGGGAATATTCGCAGTACAAACAGAGTAAGGGATAAGTTAACTGTTTGTTCTCTACTGGCTATTTTATATTTTAGCACGTATAAAGCTCACCAACAGAGCAAAAAACTACCCGGCAAACATGCAGTTTTGTTATTTACTTGCCTGTTCACAAAACTGGCCTATAAACTTCTGACAAAACACAAATCAATTAGCATAGAACAGCTCAGTTAGCGAAATGAGGAAAATGTTAGTTTTTCCACTGATAAAAGGATCGCCTCTCTCAGAGTAGAAGTTCAAGTTTCTCAAGATCTCCTACTCCGACATTTGATATACTTATCTTTGACCAAAACGGAGATTGTGTACTAAATGTATAAGTTAACAAACCATAGATGTCCTTAACACGAAATTTTAAAAAAGCGAGACTTCAGAACGTTTTTCCGCTCTGACTAGTTGGTTGGTTGTGACTCTTCGAGTTTTCAAACTGGTTTTGGGAGGGGGAGGAGGGGGTGACCGTGATTTCAACTCGATGAATCACCACCACACTAGTATCATGTTAAGGTAACTTGTGCACTTTATTGCTTGTTGGTACGTTAAAGGAAGATTTTGGTACCTCATCCCCATCCCAATTTCAGCAGATTTGCATAATTTTCCTGCGGTTTTGAAACATGTTTCAAAATCCAACGACAAATCGTATGACGCGTGCGTTTGTTGTATACAAAATGTAGAAAGATTTACAGGATACGATTTCGTGTCGTGTACGTCAATCGCATGCGACGATGGTATCGTCTAAATCGGTCGTAATGTTAATGCCTATAATGTTTTGTCGCATCCTCGTAGGTTCGCATCTTGATTTTATTAACTCAATAACTCCGATACGTTGCACGAATAACTGAACTGATGATTGAGTTGATTGAGTTGATTGAGTTGAACGTTTTTCCTGTAGAAACGCCGTGGGAGGTGGTGGTGTACACGGGAGATGTGCGTGGGGCGGGGACCAACGCCAACGTGTTCCTCGTCTTGTACGGAGAGAGCGGCAAGTCCGACGAGTTCGGACTGCGAGACAAGTCTGACAATTTTGAACGGGCACAGGTCGACAAATTTAAGGTAACTTTAATTGTATGCCTTCGAGTTGTCGCTTTGTTTTTTATGTAGGAAAAGTCAATTTACGAGGATTTAAAACTTCGTGACAAGTCTGGTAATTGTGAATGAGCTCAGGTCGCCAAGTTTAAGGTAACCATCGTTGTATTAATTCGTGTTGACTTGTCAAAGAGAAAATGACAATTCAAGCGAGTTCAAACACCGAAACAATGTGATCATTTTGAAAGTGTTTAAGGTAACCTTCATTGTATGCCTTCGTGTTGACTTGTCCGTTTGTCTTATACGGAGGAAATGATAATTCAAGCGAGTTAACTGAAACCTTTCGAGACAACCTTGATAATTTTGAAAGAGCACAGGTCGACAAGTTTAAGGTATATTTTTTTGTCAAAGGTGTTAGAAACAGTAGCAAGGGACCGGCTAAGATTTGGGTTAAATAATTGACTCTTGGAATTTTATATTTAAGACCATTTTAGCTTTTCTTTCTTGTATTGCCAATTTGACAAAACATATATGTTTGAATCGTTTTGCACGCAGGTGGAAAGTGAAGATATTGGAAAGTTGACGAAGATCCGAATTGGACATGATGGCGCTGGGTTTGGATCAGCCTGGTTTTTGGAGAAGGTAGGACCCACTAGTTATCGTCTTATTGAATTGTTTTAAGTCTGTGAAATTTTTCAACACTTCAACTCTAAAAAGTGCTGAAAAATTTCAACATGTGAATGCAATCGTGCAAGTTCCCGGTGGGATACTATGGATGTGTACAACGTGTCATGTATTTCTGGTCAGCGGTGTTCCTGCACCCCAATGCATGCTGGGTGGTTATCCAATATGGCGTCTTGACATTACACGGTGTTGGAAGTGGTGACCCACAGAGTCAACTTTGAATCATTTGAACTTATTTGGTATTGAAACTGTTATAGTGTCATTGTTTTTGTTTTCATTGTTTTCCATAAGAGGGGAGATGTCATGTATTTGTGGTCAGCGGTATTCCCACACCCCAATGCATGCTGGGTGGTTATCCAATATGACGTCCTGACATTACACAAGGTTACTCTTCAGTTGTTCAATCAACTTGGTGAAGTGACTGCCAATTTCATTGGTTAAGGCAATATTATATTATCATTCCCTGACCACTGAAGCATACTCAGCCTTTAACAGACACTAGTCAGTGCGGCCCGAGTGTAGGCTGCTTGTTTATTTTAGTATCTCCCCTCCAATCCTCCAAATCACCAACAAAATCAAGGGATAAGCACCCCATTAAATTGAGAAACGTTACGATTTCGGGATAGTATCTCGGCAGGTTTCTTAGTACAGGGAATTTTAAAAACTCTTTTGTTACGGGGCTACATGTAGCTTATATGAGAAACTTCCATCTACTTGTGCCACTTTACTTTCTATCTTTCGCTCTCTGGAAGTGTTAATCATTCTGACTTGTCTAGTTCTTTTCTTCACCACTACCTCTACTGCAACTGATCAGCTTTTTAACACTTTACCAACCTCGCTCGCTCCCCTATTTCCATCCAAATTCTTGCAAGAGTGGTTTCAATTGTTTTAACAGTTTTTCTTATTTTTGGCAGGTTGAAATCCGACGTGCTAAGTCGGACGAAGAGGAACAGCAGAAAAAGAAGAAACGGCGGAAGTCCAGGGACGCGCTCGAAGAACCTAGGGACGAGGATGACGTCACCCACTTGTTTGTGTGTAACCGCTGGTTTGCAAAGAACGAAGACGATGGTCAGATTGTAAGGGAACTGGTACCGACTGACGAAAATGGAAAACAATTGAGAAGAAACTCTCTTCACGGTAAGAAAATCTTGGTTCAAACGTCTTTTGGAAACCGACTACAAATTCTTGTTAATTAATTGGGTCAAACAGATAATATGTGTGTTTCTGGTCACCCGACCGACTTTATGGCCCAATTTATAAAATGTTCACTGTTTTGAACTGAATAAAAACGTGTGTGATTCATCCATATACGTACGGTAAATATAGTCTGTAATACGTTTTTCTTAATTTTTTTTTACGACACGTGTTTTATTGGTTTTCCGTAGACAACACGTACAGAGTCCACGTGATCACTGGAGACGAGTCGGGAGGCGGCACAAATGCCAACGTCTTTCTGACCATATATGGAGAGCATGGAGATACTGGCGAGCGAAAACTGGACAAATCAGAAACGCACATGGATAAGTTTGAGAGAAGTAGCGTAAGTTGTGTTGATTTGCAAGTTCGGAGAAGAGCCTGTTATCTAACTTTTGGGGGATCTGTAGTCTTTTCGACAATTCTAAAAATTAAATGAAATATCTAGAACTCATTTGGTGTTGTTGGAGGCGCAAAGTTTAAAGGGAAGGGCCGAAAACATGACGTTCAAAAGGAACATCTACGAAAACATCTGTGAAGTAAAAGGAACACAATTCTGCGAACCTTATAGTTTCCTACTTAAGGCATAATTTTCTCCCAAAACTCCCTACTTTAAAGCAATGGACTGCATCTTTCCCGGTCACGGAAAATTGGGGCCGACCCAGACTGACTCTGTTGCGCCTTTAGACTCTGGAAGTGTCTAGGTCGTGAATCTCTTCAAAATTTCTGAAGTTTTGAAAGTGCTTTGTACTAACATTTTAAAAAAAAAGGTTTCCGAATAAGCTGTAAGATAACAGCGATTTGATGATGCAGTTTTCTTGTTAGCTTTTTAGGTGCAAGTTTCATAAATTGCTCTTTAAACATCAGTATCAAATAGTCGTACAATAGGATCGATAGTTATCGATTGCCATCGTTTTTCTTTGATTATAATTGTTTCTTTCAAAAACAGGAAGATATCTTTGAGATCACGTGTGTAACTTTGGGCCAATTGGAGAAGATTAAGATTCGGCACGATAACAGCGGGCTCAAGTCGGCCTGGTACTTGGACCGAGTAGAGATTGAGGATAAACTCGAAGAGAAGACCACTGTTTTCCCGTGCAACCGCTGGCTAGCTACGAACGAGGATGATGGCCAAATCTGTCGGGAGCTTGTTCCGGTGGATTCACGCAAGTTGGCCTTGCAGAGGAAGAGATCAATGTCCAGGAAGAGCAGTGTGAGGTCGATGGTTGACGGTGTCGACTTGGAAACAAAGAGTGAGTTTCGTTTCTCGTGTCCGACGGAGGAAAACTAAATCTTATTGTTCCTGTGGTGTAGTCTGCATTTGATATTTGATGTTTGCTGTGCACTTTTTTATGGGCCAGCCTCGCTTTCATGTATGGTACAGGAGGGGCTGACAGTCATGTTTCGACAACGGCCATCTTTCTTTGAACTTTTCTTCACTGTGTAAAAGCTCGACAAAGTATGAAGTGTCATACCATACGGTAATTTCAAAACGATGAAGAGCGTTGATCGTTCAACAAAAACAAAGCTTTTAAACTGCATACAGGGTTGTCTCTTTGATGAATAGGCTGCACGTTTATTAGCATGTTGACTATTTACCAGGCAGAAAAGATTTCATAAACCTTTGTCGAGTTTGCAGTTATTTGGCCTAGCAGATACATTTTCTGAAAGAGTGAAAACAGCAAACACTAACTCAGTTTGAAATTGAATTTTCAATGAAAACAACTTGCTAAGAATAAATCTAAACAAATCTTTGGAGCTATAGAATAGTTCATACGTGAACTGTGACAGAGGTCATCAAATATTTTTACAGCAAATCATGCTGTAACAACAACAGCAACAACAACACCTTTATTAAAGATATATACAAATAATTGAAATAGAGATAGATGCTTGTTACCTGAAATAGCCATTGGGTTTAAAAGAGCCAGGTTTGTCCAGAATCATCGGCTAATTGAATTAGATTGATCAGGAGAAATGAAGATAACTGATCCTCATAAGCGACTTTCACAATTATGTTCAGAACAAGGTTAGGGACCGTACGATATGTAAACACGGCAGATTGTGTAAAGGAGGTAAAAAGATCGATAATCTTTGAAAGAAAGATAAGCGGCAAAAATTCGAAAATGTCACAGAAACAATGTAAACAGGGGTTGTGGCCACCAGCAAAACTCTTGACTATATTCTGCGCATGATTGTGAAATTGGCTTATTAAATAGAGAAATGACAATAACTGTCCAAGATATTATGCTGTTAGCTTCATAATGCTGTTCCGCATGATACCAGCGTACCCTTTTTCGAAGTTCGTCTGAGTGCTGCCAACTAAAATATAAATGTTCCTCTGCAGGTCGTACGACGACTTACGAATGCTCAGTTGTTACCGGTGACGTCAGAGGCGCCGGAACAGACGCCAATGTGTACATTGTTATGTATGGGGAAGATGGTGATACTGGTGAGTATTACCGAGGAATCTGTGTCATGTACGAAAAAGAGGTTAGTACCTCCGTGTATTACTTTCCTTGGAGGGCAATGTACTTCAACCAATAGAGATAGCCGGCTCGTCAACCAATAGGGATAGCTGGCTCTTCAACCAATAGGGATAGCTGGCTCTTCAACCAATAGGGATAGCTGGCTCTTCAACCAATAGGGATAGCGGGCTCGTCAACGAACAGGGATAGCTGGCTTGTCCACCAATACGGATAACTGGTTCGTCAACCAAAATGGATAGCTGGCTTTTCAACCAATAGGGATAGCCGGCTCGTCGTGCTGTCTTCGAACTTAATTAGTTGATTATAGTGCTACTGGAACTGGGCCTTGCTGTTCAGCGAGTTATTTAATCGTCCAGACTGACTATCTTCCTTTTCAATTTGTCTCAGGCAAGATACCGTTAAAGACTTCACAGACCAATAAGGACAAATTTGAACGTGGTCAGACGGACCTTTTTTCAATTGACGCTGTAATCGGCAAGGTCAAGAAAATAAGGTAAAATGGCGCTAAGAGATGAATTGGCAGCCTTAACTTCTTAGTATTGTATTTGTTATTGTTTTTCTTGTATTTTTCTTCTTTTTCTTTGTAAGCCCAATGAAATTTGTTAAATGGTGTTCTGTTTGTTTTTAAGGATTTCTCACGACAATAAGGGAGGGTTCGCTAGCTGGTTTCTGGACCGAGTGGAGATTGACGTACCGTCCCTGGGTCAGAAAGCAGTTTTCCCATGTGGCCGCTGGCTCGATAAAGACAAGGACGACGGGCTCCTAGAGCGAGAGCTGCTCCCTGTTGAGGAAACACAGCGACACTACAAACCTCGTGAGTGTGTCTGGTTGCTTACAATAATAATAATTATTGTTGTTATTATAATAATAATTATAATAATAAATTAATATCAACTACTAATAATAGTAACAGTAATAAGAACAACGATTAAAAGAAAAATTTAAAAAAAACAAGGGACATATACATTGCAACTAGGTGCAAATACACGAATAAAAATTGAAAGAAAGTATGTTTTAACTTCCCTGGGGCTGAAGTAAGCCGATAAAGGTTGGCAAGTTATTTCAGAGTTTCGGGGATGCAATCGAGAAGGCTCTATCACCAAAAAACTGCTTGGGAAGTTAACAGGTTTTTAGTTGAATATCTGAGAGTACACGGCGAACTGATGACTGGCAAACTGTAGGAAATATAATTTGGAGCCAGGTTATTCATTATCTTGTAAATTAGTACAAGGAGGTTTGATTTAAAGGGGTAGTTCAAGACGCTTGATTTAACTGATCTGTAGATATATTTTCTGTAGTTAGTAAGCCAGTAAGCTGTTATACAAAATCCAATACGGCATGATCTCGATTCATTCCAAGCAAGAACCACCTTCTGTATTTGTGCCGCGAGAACGAGACACACTCATCATGATAGCTTTATTTCGTTATCCATCAATTACCCGGCGTGTTTTGCATTTGTCTGACCGCCAACCAGGAGATGGAGTAGGTTATTCCAGATAGTAAATACATTATCTAAACAGCTTGGTGTGTACAAGTGTGTACGAGTACAGAATGCACGAACGCACAATGAACAAAACAACAGTTTTTGAGATAGATCTTTAAGACTCCCTGTCTTTCTTCCTATAGATGTGCCTTATGAGATCACCGTGTACACGAGTGACTTGTCCAGTGCTGGCACCAGTGCCAACGTTTTCATGGCACTATACGGAAATGATGGCAACACAGAGGAAATCATGTTAAATGATACCAAACTAGGCAAGAAAAAGGACTGCTTCAAGAAAGGGTCTGTGGATCAGTTTGTCAAAGAGGTAAGATTTTGCAGTACATTTCTCACATCTCGGTCGCATCCAGGCTTTGGAATAAGATGTGACTTTAACGCAACCGTGTCGGTCGGCTATACTAAGTTAACGGATGCGCACACAGTAAGTAACCAATTTCAAGGTTGAGGATGTTTTTAGCTTTTGTTTACAAAGTTCTTCATTTATTTCTGTTTTTATTGTGGTAATCGGTCTGTGCATTACCATGACTGTTGGCTCCATTTAACAACTGCAGAAAGTTGATCTATTAGTTGGGAAGTTGAACACTTTTGCATTCCAAAACCGAAAGGTATTATCGGCAAGCGGCTGGATTGAAAAGCCTTTAGGAATTGTGCAGATCAAACAGCTAAATATAATTGTATCCACGTTTAATATTTTTGGGTAGCAGCAGCTACTAATAATAACAACAATAATATATAAATAGTATATAAAAAATAATAAAAATAGTAAGTATAATAATAATAATAATAATAATAATAATAGCAATAAAAATTATGATAGTAGAAGTAAATATGACTCATATATCGCTATATCCAGTGAGCTCGTAGCGCTTCACAAATAAAAATAAACTAATTGATAAAATTGACAATAAAATTAATATAAAATATTTTGAGTCCATGAGTCTTTAAACGTTTCTTAAAAGCCTTGACGGAGGTAGACTCCCACAGTTCCAGTGGAAGCCTATTCCAAAGATTAGGTCCAGCAATTAACTGAGAATGATCTGCCACCATTGTTTTATGATAACCCACAACCCGTTTTGGTCTTCCGAGAAATAGTGCACTATTGCATTAACTTTATATACTTTATAAAAATTGAAAGAGAGTGAAAAAAGAAGACAGTTGACAAGTGAAGCAAAAGAAAATCACTCCCTACTGACTCGCACTACTCCCATCTGGTTGCAGCTTGAAGACGTTGGCGATCTTGAGAAGATCCGCGTGGGGCACGACAACAAGGGGATGATGTCTGGTTGGCACTTGGACAAAGTGGAGATTCGCCGTCTTCTGGAGGACGGGGCGAGTTCCACGCTGTACACGTTCCCCTGCAAGCGCTGGCTGGCCAAGGGGGAGGACGATGGCGCCATTGTACGAGAGCTGGTGCCGCAGAAGGTTATGGAGGAGATCGTAAAATCGGACGGAGAAGTGGAGACTGCAGAAATTGGAGGAGCTACTCTGGATGGTAGGGGCAGCTCAGCGAAATGTGCTTCGTTATGTTTAACAGTTCACAATAATAATAACAATAGGAACAACAGCAAGTTACCTTTGGTATGATGATATCTTTGGTATCTTTGCAAGTTACTCTAAGTTACCTTTTAACCGAATTGTTGAATTATGGAACAATCTTCCCGTCAACATAAGAACACTTGACAGCTTCTGCTCTTTTCAAGAACAAAGTCAACAATTTCTATTTTGATAAACTCACTATACTTCAAAATACGTTCTTATAGTCGAGATACTTGTTAGGTAGTTAGTCTATAGTTTGTCATTTTGTTAGTTAGTTAGTCAATTAGATTCTCAGTTAGTCAGCTACTTTTAGTTTGCTTGGCAGTTAGTTACAGTGTAGTTTGTAAGTCAGTCAAGCATTCAATAGATAGTTTGTCAGGTAGCCAATTCATTGTTCACGTTCGCCTTCTTATTTATTGCATTTATATTTTTATCAGGGGGTTTATTTATATAAGGAACATTTTGGTTCTGTATAAATGCCTAGTTATACCATATTTTTTCCCAATATTGTATAATTAAATTAAATTGAATACAGTTAAAGTTAAATGGTAAATATTACTATAGACCTTTCCACGGTTAGCATGTGCGCTATCGAGTTGTCATGGAAAATTCCCCTTCCCCCCTTATCTTTGACTTCCAAACTAGTATTATTATTATATTAGCCAGTTCACCTCTCACAGACAAAGAGGCCATTATTTCGATCATATTGAAAACTTTGCTGCCACTCGACAATAAGAATGAGTAAACTAAATGGGATTTTGTTTGGACATTATTAAATATAGCTTGTTTCGCCTTCTTTGTGCAGTACGCAGGTACAAAGTTCACGTGTTCACTGGTGACGTCAAGAATGCTGGAACGGACGCCAACGTGTTCCTTACCTTATTTGGTGATTTGGGAGACACAGGCGAGAGACCGCTGACCAAATCTGAGAAGCATTCGGACAAATTCGAGAGAGGAAATGTAAGTGATGTGTGTGCGAAATTGGTCAATAGTTTGCTAAAAAATACATGCTGCCATTGCTATGATTAACTACAGTCATAGGTTATGCAAATATTATAGACTAGTCCAGTAAAAAAAATTGGAATGCGTGTAAGTGAGATTGGCAATGATGTTCAAACGTTAATGAATTTTTTTAACTTGATCCAATCCCAGCCACTGTTCAAATTTTGTCAAGGGTGTTAGAAACATATTTTAGTGGAGAAATTCTGGTTTGGAACTTGTTTAGAAAATCGTAGCTATATTTTCAAGCTGCAAGTCGCTATTTTTCGAAGTAGAAACAATTAAGCAACCTTTCTTTTTTTGAAGGGTGAAACTTTTTTCGAGGGGGTCTTTCTCAAATTTAATATAATATATTAAGAGCAGTTAAATCGAGGTGGACGGTTGTGTGCTTAATCAAGGGAATACGACAGCCCCTAAGAATACTGATGGTGACAAAACGATGACAAAGACGATGATAACAATGATGATTGTAATGGTGATGATGATGTAGGTGATGGTGATGGTGATGTAGATGCAGATGATAATGATTCAGATAGAGATGATGTGATGATGACATTGATAGTTATCAATGGACAGTCATTATCTCCCACGACTCCTGAATAGCTCGGAATGCATTTGGTTTTTAATGAACTAAAATCCATACTTCGTTCATTTCTCCCTAGGAGGATGTGTTCACTGTTGAAGCTGCGGAACTGGGTAACATTTACAAGGCAAAAATACGGCACGACAACTCGATGTTGAACCCGTCGTGGTTTCTGGATCGCATTGACGTGAAAGACAGCGAGACAGATCGAACATATCAGTTCATTTGCGAGCGATGGCTTGCTAAGAAGAAAGAAGACGGTAAAATTGCGAGAACTCTTTATGCTAAAGGTTATGAGGTGAGTTAACTTGGTATGAACAAGCTCAAATACACTCGCAGACAGACATGAGTACGCCTGCACACACAAACAAACTCACATACACACAGGTTGCTAAAGTACGCTCAAAGACAGATTCAGACACACACAACGTCATTAGGTTCAGACAAAAACGTACGAAGCACATAACTCCAGTTAGATACTTCCGTAGCAAAGAACAGTACACATGACGGTAACCCCCTCCCCTTCCCTCCCCTCCCCTCCCATTCTCAAACACACTCCTTTAACAAAATTGTCCGTGTGTCGCTTAAGGGTGACCGGTCCACACTGGGCACGATGAGCATGAGGAGCCTGGGCACGATGGAGGGCGAGGGCAGCCCCAGACTCTCTCGCCGCGGTAGTCGCAGCTCCCTACGGAAGAGCCATGACACACTATCAGTGGCCAGTCGAAGCGCAACTGCTGACGCAGTGTTTGAAAAGGAGTTTGGTGCGGGGAAGGACGTCGGCTCGTACAGGCCAAGTAAGTGGTTTTCTCATGCTTGTTGTAGTTAAAAATTGTAAAGGTAAAGATGAGGTACTGTCATTTATGTTGATGAGGGCAGTCACAGCAATGCGCATGCTTGTAACTTGAGACAATTTTGAAGCATAGTGCATAAAAAGGCTAGAATAGTCTTTAAACTCGAGTTTGTTACTTTAAGTATGCGCACGCGCGTCAGATTTCAGTTTTTGCAGTTTCGTTCCGACTGGGAAAGATAGTACTGACAAACAATCCTTTAAAATCTTTGACCATCAATCCCCATCCGAGCATTCGTATGCAACCAAACCCAAAGTTAAAGATCTTTCTACCTTTTGTTTGCAATATTTTTTAGAAATTTCTACTGATTTTTTTTTTTGAAGAAATCCGTCTTGTGTTTTAGGGACGCTCACTGTGGTGACTGTTCTCAGTTAACCAATGCTTCGTCAGCACAAATGCTGGTATCAAGGAGGACCCTTATGACAGTTCACAGCAGCGAGATCACTACTGTACTCTTTTCGAGAAGCGCGTGGTTCGCTTAAGTCCCCTTAGATAATATTTTAGCAGAACAGATCAACGGTTTAACGAAAATTTGCTTCAAGTGTACGAAAATTCGAAAAATGCTCTTTTCTGTATAGCCGGTTCCCTATCACAGTTCTTGACTTCCGGCGGAGTGAAGAACGTAAATAGGATTGAAATAGAGAGATATGACAATTGATCGACGTACTTCATATATGCATGCCACTAATAATGCTAATTTAGAGAATAGTAGCTTCTTGGGGACCGTTCATTATTTTTGCCAGGGGGGGGGGGTGACAAGATTCTCAAGCAGTTTTAAAAAAACCTGTTGACCTCCCCTCTTTTTCACGTACTTTATCAATATAACCCTGCAATACTTCAGAAATTTTCCTTGACCCCACCTTCTCGCTATTAGAAATATCATGACCTCTCCCCCCCCCGCTATTTTTTCCGACCCCCCTCCACCTTCT
>JAOEHT020601293.1:0-15946 GCA_025448195.2 Parazoanthus atlanticus | reverse complement strand
TTCTGTTTTCATTGAACATGGATGGTCAGCCTTACAATCTGATCTGTCAACAAGAAAATAATACAACTAAACATTTTTAACAACTTCCAATATCTTGAACAGTCAAAATAATGTTAAATGTTCTGTCTCAGTTACATACTACATACAGTTACTGTACAATTAAGCTATATGACTGACTACTTAAAAAATTGACAGGACTAATCCAACAAGGTTACAAATTTATAGTGTATATAATATAACATATAGGGCACATTGTATCATGATTCCATGTTTGTTCAATTTTTTTGGGCAACTTGGATGATTGTATATATTTGTATATATATATATATATATAGATAATATATGCACTGACATAATTAATGACTGTACACTAGACAAGTATTCCAGTTAACATTATAAATAATTGTAATAACTTAATAAGTGCAAATTAGAATCAGCCATCAAGTACAATTGACTGTATATTAATACAGTAATAATAATAATAATAATAATAATAAAGATTTTAGTTTGATATATCAATATTGTACAAAAACTTCACCAGATGTTGTGAACATTTAACTGTGTTACATTAATTAAACATTCATTTACACCAGTTTGCAGTACAGTACTATTAATTTAATACATATTTAATATTTATAAATAGAATTAAATATAACATGTGTAATAACATAACTTACAACGTAACAGTTACTGGTAAGAATATACAACACATTCAGTCATCACGCATTTAATCAACATATAACTATTCACAAATAGTCTTTTGTAAATTATAATTTTATTATATACCAAGTATCAAGTATCAGACTGTCTGAAAGAAAACATGTTATATATATTATTTTAGTAAAAATATACAAGTTATCACTGACAGTTGGTGCACAGACAAATTGGTCTCATGACAACTACAGCTAATCGTTGCAGCTTTGAGAGAGTGGAGCGAGTGAAATAGGTAAATCAAACAAGATACAGTATCAGACAATAGTCAGCTTCATGACCAATCCTGTTGCCATGTTTTATCTAGAAACCAAGTCACCCACATTATAACACATCACTGTCACCTAAATAATGTAACAAAACTGGTTGATATCCACAGGCTTTTCATTGTCCACACTGTTAGCAGCACCTGGATTCCATATGGCCACTGTCTATGATCTTTCAAGAAAATTCAAACAAGACAATTAAGTGTGATTTTCCACTCGCTGAGGAACCAGGGGCAGATTTAGGCTCAAACAGGGCACAAGCACCCCCCCCCCCTTTCATTGGCATTTTGGAAACACTGAAAAAAAAATGTTTTGGAGCACAGATAATATTTTGCTTCCCCCAACCCCCTCCTCCCATGTTCAAACTAACTATTGTCCCCCCCTCCCCCCACCCACCCCTTTTTTGCCATATCTTTAAATATGGCAAGAAATAACTTCTCCATAAAGTCCTTGAACTGCTTTGTACCACGATGCTAAAATAGTGCACTACAGGACCAGTTTTGAAAAGCTCACGTTAATTCTGTAAATACAAATTAAATGAATTAGAAATCACTTCTAAATATAAAGACTGGAAACATTATACAAGGAGAGCATTACGTACCCCAATTGACGGATTTTGTAGCACTTGATTGCTACTATAATTGCAAAGATAACAACAACCAAGGACGCTGAAGCTATGACGGCAATAACGGTGATCTTCATCGGTGTACCATGTTCTAGCTTCTTCAAAGCTGTTATGAAACAGAAATAAGTGATTAGGTGGCGACAAAATAAACGTAGTTACTATTACCGACTGGGGTGGATTTAGGGTCAGTAATTTTGGAAGCATTTTTTATATAAAAAACACTTAAAACACTGCAAAAAATGTCTTTTCGAGCACAGATGCCCTTTTCTGCCCCCTCCCCCCTTCCAAAATTGTGGGTTCCAGTCCCCCTTCCGAATTTCTGGATTCGCCCCTGACCGATATCTAAATCACTAAGAAATATTACTGAATTGACATAGCGTCAGTGCTTTATTTAGTATCGAAACACGCGCGCTTCCGAGTATAAAGCAACGAAATCAAACCCTTTTAACAACCGAAATTAAATCGGCACAGAAGCACAAGAATTTCGGCCAGAATCTGACAGCTGAGTTATTTTACCAATGGAGCATCTTAAACAGCAACCGTATACAACTGTAATGTCTAAAGCAATATTCGTTCCTTACAAAACACTTTAGAGGGTCAACGTTTTGAGAAATTCCGTTTTATTTACCTTTTTTAACCTTGTTTGCACTAAGATTTCAAGAACTCTTATATTTATTTGAAAACATGAATTACACTAAAAGCTGGCAATTGTAATCAGCAAGTGTTTGTGTCAATATAAATTAAAAGCAAACGATAACACTGGCGGCGCTGTACAATTAAAGTTAACTTCAGCTCTTCCACTGTACTTACAAACACAGTTAGAGATTGTCGTTGATCCCAATAGTCCAATTGTTGTAGTTCCTTTGGGGCAAGCGTTGCAGCTTTTTTGGGCTTCTGCATCTTGATATTGATCAACGGGACATTGGTCACATTCCTTTTTGGTCGTCGCATTAAAGAAATATCCAACTGGGCAGTTAACTGTAAGAACAATCAGTTCAAACTGAAGTTGCTTTAATTCCTAAAGCACTTTATAAAATTCCCCTTCGATACCATGCATAAAGCCATATTATAATTGGATAAGTGATCAGTAAACTCCGCCTAACGACTTGGGAACAATAAAAAAGTCAAGAACTAGATTTCTAAACTCTGAAGATGGCAATATAATGTCGAAAACGTTTTGTTTTTAAGTCAAGTTTAATAACATTTTAAACCATTTCAAAAATTATTACTTAACCCTCGATTGGGTTTTTCTGAAGCGTAAACGAAACTTGCAGTACCTGTAGTCCAATTGAGGATACATCTTTTAACGTTAGTGGGAGAAGGTTATCATTTATAATTTGTACGTAATTAGTTATGCAAATTGAAACTTGAACCAATAAATTTGATATTTTTGACAACATTTATTCTACTTTCCTGTCAAAAAATCCAAGGAGGTCAAGGCGGTGGACATGTTGTGCAATGATTGTTGCCATATAGCAATTAACTGAATCTTTATTGTTGTTATGGAAAGTAATTAGCTGGGCCAATAGTGCTTGCATGCCAAATAGCCTGTTGTCCCTTTTACTGTTATGTCTTGGGTTGTCCATCCGAGGGTTAGTAATCTTTTGTCTTTTTCAGAATTAAACTAATTTCAATTGTCTACAAGCCTTGTTTTATAGAGAGATTATAGCTTTTGTGGAGGGGCTGGGGTTATTTATAAGGATAGATAATATACCTTTTACAGTAACTTTCTTCAGGGGTTGGTTGGTCTTGTTTACCGGGGGCCAGATGATAGGGTAGGGAAGGGAGAGGAGGGGGAAGGGAGGGGAGGGGGAAGGGAGGGATGAGCAAAACATTTTTATAGTTTTATTGTAGGTTATAGTTATGGAATTCTTATATATTTATATTGTGCTATTATTCATAGTAGTGTTATAAGGCACACATTTTTACGAGCCTTTCTCATTGGCTCACTCAATGCAGTATAGATAAACATAGTAATTCGTTCAATCAAAAATACGGTAGGTTAAATTAAATTTTATCCTATGTGATAGCTAACTGCCAAAGTTTTGCTTTCTTCATGCATAATTAAAGTTAAAGTTAAACTATTATTTCAAATCTTACCACATCGCAACTTCACTGGCACCTGCCCTGCCTTGCAGAGTATTTCAACGAATTCAATATCAATAGCTCTTGTTTTGTCCAGCGACAAGGGTTCTCCATTGATGGTCAAGTCAAGGTTGCTTCTATTCACTGCGATTTCCAAATTGTCTTCCCATTTTTCAAAGGTTGAATTTAGCTCGTTTTCAGAGCTGACATTCAGAGGCAACTTAATGTAGAAAACAACTTTGGCGTAATTTTGTAGTTCACGTTTTTCCCTGTGAATCTCGCGTTTGCTTCTTTGAGAAGCTTTGCATTCGACTCGTACATTATCAACGTTACAGTCTGCATTTGTGCATCCTCCCATAAGACCAAAAACATTCTTAAATATTTGAATGAAGTTTTCTTTTATTTTTTGTTCCATTCCAGGAGCAGCGCAATTGTCCGAGAGATAATGAAGATGTGCTTTAAAGAACGCACTTTGTGGAACACCAGCTCCTGAAAATACAAGAACAGAAAATTAATTATCGTGAAACAGCTAAAGGTTCTAGAATTATCTACTATTAATTAGCAATTCAACAATACTAATTTCAATTAGTAGAACAAACGATATCAACTACTTTTAGTGCTCAGTCTCAACCAAACTTTTGATGAAAACAGATAGACCTAGTGTTAACCCAGTGTGAAACTGAGATTACTTCTTTAGCAACTGAATGGAGCTGTTATTTCTGGTTTACATTACTGGGTTACCTTAAAACGATTCGACAATACTTTATAAAAACCTGTCGATGATTATAAAAAAAGATATATCAAAAATCTTAATTTAAAATTTCGTCCAACACTCATCCAGAATACGCTGAAGGCGATGTTTATTCCGGGCTTACTTTGTCAAATTCGACGGCAAAGCTGTCCCAGTTTGTCAGTTGAACACTTAGAACCCGCCTTAAGTAATGTCGTTATAGGTCACGTGACTTTTGAATTTCCTAAATATGCGTCTTTTTCTTGATCATTAAAATGAGCAAGATTTGAGTGCCAAACTAAAGAGACATGTTATATTTATATCAGGAAACTTCTTGTACAGGTCAGAACAACCTTAGAAATTGCATAAAACTGCTCATTCACTCTAATCTTAAAATTCCTTACTATCTTGGTTTTTTCTATATTTGGATATTTTATAGGAGGATTTGGTTATTTTCATTAATGAGTCTGCCAGTCCTTGATTGTAAATCTGAGATAAAGGCTATCGGAAGTATCATTGGAACAGGTTGTTTATAGCAAAAGTACACCTACGGAAGGTGCTTTTTTAAGCTAGGGGATGCTTTCAAGCAAAATAAACAAGGAAAGGCTCTTGCAACCGCCTTCATTGACATATACATAGGTATTTCCTGAAGATAGATAGCATAAGCTTTTACTTTACCTGAACAGTCGGGCAATTTGTAAAGCCTTGCTGATATTTTGATGTCAAGTGGCCACCTGCCGTAGCTATCACATCTGTAAAGGTCCCGAACCTTGGTAGCAAAAGCATAACCTTTGTTGCAGTGTGCAGTACAGTATGTTCCATCCAGTGTCCAGGTTCCACAGGCCTTTGCACCATTGAGCGGAGGTTCCAGCTTCGCACAAGGAAGTGCTTAAATAGAAGAGAAAGGCGTAAAATAATTGGATTATTATCACACGATACAAGACAATGGATGGGAGTTGACAAAAAGCGTGCGATAACATTCGTAGTCTAATCATAAATGTAAACTTTATGTCGAGCCATAAAAAGTAAACTGTGGCGAACAATGCTTTTTCATCAGAATAATATAACTATGGAGCGATCCACCAAAGCAAGTAGCGGAGGCCGAAAACATTATTAACTTTTTATTATAAGATGTTAATTCGACTTTATCCTCTTATTTTTCATTTCTTGGTTTCATATTTTTCTGTTGTGTGTATTATAAATTATAATTAGGTTAACCTCACAACTTCCTTTCAGAATGCACTTTTTTTAACTTGTAAACTTATAACTTTCTAAGCTATAACTTGAAGGGCATAACTATAGAGAGGGTTCGAGGACCCTTTCTCTTGTCCAATTATTTGATAGAAATCATAGAGAAATGGCTATATATGTTCCTCATTTCATATCCTAATTTCTAGCTAACTTGCCCAGGCCCTTTATAAAGTATAATAAAGCATCGAAAGGCTTTTCGAATTTTTAAACTCACGCAAAAGTTTAAAAGGCGCTTGCCCTCGTCATGCTCGCAAAACTATAATAGAATCTTAAGTAAGCTTGCTTGCTTTGTGTATGGGTAATGGGACGTTTGCATGATGATGTCATATACTACGATTACCAGAATGCTTTGCCCACTTTACTTTGTAAGGTAATTCCCCACTCCAGAAATGAAAATATGACTGGAACCGTCTACCCAAACGGTCCCAGAAAGCAATGCAACAAATGCTAAATTACAAGAATGAACAATACATAATCATTAGCGGGTACAAACCGTGACGAGACTCGGACAATGGATTTTCCTTATCGCATTGTTTATTAGATGAGATAAAGTCACATGCATTGTGCAAAAACAATAGCGTTCAGAAGATTGCTAATGATGAATTGTCTAAAACATTCATTAGAGCACTGCTTTCTGGGACTGTTTGGGTAGATGGACCCAGTCCTTTTGTAGTTTCAGGAGTGGCGAATTAAGATGATCAGGCTGGTTCACCTTGCATGTAGATGGGAGATGGAGCATTGGAAGAAACAAAAGATAAGAGTGTAAATATTGGATTATATTGAATCGCATTGCCTGGCAACCAGTTTATGTCCGTATATAATTTAACGTTTTAAACAGAAATCCTTCAGTTTGAAGAGAGGGTGACAGAAATAACTATAGTAACAAAACCAAAACGTATGTGGAATTAGGATATTATAAAATAGTTTTAAAAGAATGGCTTAACCCTATTCAGACTGGAAGGCGGGTACTCATCGTGCCCGCGCATATTCATACTGCTTAAACGAAGTGACCGTTAGTATAGGAAACAACTCGTACTGTTCGAGAAGAATTGATGAAAAAAGCCACGAGATTTAAATGAATTTGGTGTTTCCTGTTAATGCCACAGCTAAAAAAAAATGCCATCCTTTTTCGAAATTCCCGATCATTTCCGAAGATTTCTCAAAAATTTTCAAGTGTCCAACATTTTTTCTAAACATTTTTGACTGCTTTTCGAAGATTTTCCGAAGATTTCAAAAGATTTCCCGAAGACATCCGATGATTTAACGATGATTTTCCAAAGGCTTTCCGACATTTTTTCAAGACTTCCGAACCTTTTCCGAATATTTCCGAACATTTTTGAAGACTTTCCGATTGTTGCCGAATACTTTCGAAAACTTTCCATACCCTTGCAAAACATTATTGATCATTTCCAAATTTTTAAGTAAGTGTAGACCCGGATGACAGTGCTAATTGAGGTTTGAATTGCACATGTGGTATTAAGAATTTAATTGCACGGTATTAAGAAAAAATTCGCGGTCAAGCAACAAATCAAAAGCCAGCATTTTTGTAGGTGCGGTATTAAAAGAAAAACTCATTGAGACAGTACAATTGACCAGTAATTACTAATAC
The DNA here is from genome assembly GCA_025448195.2 of Parazoanthus atlanticus. NCBI lineage: Eukaryota > Metazoa > Cnidaria > Anthozoa > Zoantharia > Parazoanthidae > Parazoanthus > Parazoanthus atlanticus. The sequence goes on along the minus strand of JAOEHT020601293.1, from coordinate 8,669 downwards.
AATCGTCATGACAAGGAACACAATGTATATGTATCGGATCAAAGTACAGCATATGACATCTTACCTCGACTCTTTGATAAATGTCGGACAATAATATTGCTACCAGTAATATCACCGTTATGGTGAGAAAGATGACGTATAAAATCAAGGTACACCATTTTACCTCGACTCGTTGAAAGGTGTTAAACAATAAAGCTGCCATCATATTTACCAGTAATAACACGGCGATGATGAGGAACACAACGTATAGGATCAAATATTGCTACATTATATTATATTGACCAGGCCCCGGTTGTTTAAAGCATGGGTAAGTGGATAATCCACTTGCTTCAGCTCGGTTAACGTTGCACAAAGGTTGGATAGCGCTATCCGCCTTCTATCCATCCAGCTCAAGGCAGGTCGTATAACTTTTATCCACTGGATAACTAAGTACAGTCCTAGCAATAACTATTTATCGCAGATAAATCATCTATTCATAACTTTTGCACCGTAGAAAAATACTTAAAATTTCATTAAATTCCGTTTATGCTAGAGCAAAATTTGATTTCAGTTTTCAATGCTGCCTGTTGTCTCGATGGAAAAGTGACAAAAGCTACAAAACCGGCAAAACTCAAATCAGGAAGCGAACAAGTTCGTAAAATTTCCCCTGACAAGAAAAATCCTTGTAAAATAAGATTTGTTTATTGCAACTCAAAACCTTACGTAATAAGATTAGCTTCTTGCTTTACAGTTTACAAAACTAATAAAATTCAATTTGCCGAATTTGTACACGAGTTGCTGCGCGCTCCGACTTTGACATTGGACAGTCAAATGGCTTTTCCAAGAGCAAGGTCAAGTTACCTTTAACCAAAGAGGCCGCCAAATTTTAGGCAATTTTGTGTGGTTGTCATCTGCTTTCACAGTACCACAAGTGAAACATGTTGTTTAACTTAAAAAAAATACATGTATTCACAAAAAAATAGTGTCTAATATCCATGCTTTCCTGAGACAATGTTGAACTTTGTTCTTGTTTTCGCGGTAAAATGCTGACTACAACACTGGACAGACCGGTTTATCCAACGGATAGTTATTCGTGTCACTATCCAGGCTTTGTGCAACCACTATTTATCCACTGGATAACTATCCAGTGAATACGATTTCTATACACAGGATGGGCTTATCCACTGGATAAATTTATCTACTACTTGAACAACCGGGACCAGTGATGTTAATCACCGTTATGCCGAGGAAGACGACGTACAGGCGAATATTTGCTTACGTAATTGCTTACATTTTTCAAGTTTACAATTTACAAGGTACACCAAATTACCTTGACTCTTCGATAATTATTGGACAACATGTACAATTCTACCATAATATTGACCTGTAATATGGCTGCGATGACGAGGAATAGGACGTATAGGCTCAAAGTACAGCGTAAATTATCTTACCTCGACCCTTTGATAAGTGTTGGACAATAATGCTATCATCATATTGACCAATAGGATCACCCCCATGATGAGGAAAACGACGTATAAGAAAAGGGCGATAGTTGTTGTTACGCTATCGGACGAGTTTATTGCTCCGAAATCAGCCATGCCAAATAACGACCATATCAGTTGTTTGACAGTCTGCCACCAACTAGAAAATGAATGGAAGAAAATAAATAAACTTTGCAAACTTGGCCAACAAAGAAGTATCATGGTAAATCACCATTGAAACTTTAAAACATTTATGACCTAGAAATTGGTCTAGATCAGAATTTAAAACACTTTAGTTCCCTAGTTATGAAAGCAATTCAAAAACAAAATAATTGCTTCGATCCCTTTAATGTAATTATCAGAAAAAGGTACTAAGTAAATGTTTAACCTGTGAATATGATGACACCAAGCTTTACTAATTGAACTGAACAGATGGAAGAACGTGTCACGGAGCCATCATAAAAGCTCGGAACATTTATATCAGTACCTCTATTATGTCTGCAAAAGTCTTATCAAGAAAAGATTAGAGACGACTAGCAAAATAGAAGATTCGGAGCAAATATATAGATCAGAGATTATTCATTTGAGCAACTAAACTCTTTTACTGCATTAGCAAAAAAGCCAAGATAAACCTCTGGGGTAAAGTATATAACTTACCATTCGATTCCTTGTGCCTTGCAGTAACTATATAAAAAAAAAATTGGCGATATTTGTTAGCCATTCCACAAAATGGTTCATGAAGATCTCACCCTCCAACAATGGCATCATAGCTAATGGGCCTAACAACAGGAACTCTGAGATGACGCCATTGCATGATCAGGAGTTCGGCTAGTCTCCCTTGCAGCTGTTCTTGCGGCTCGTCACACAATGTTAGGAGGGGAGGGAGCATCACGTGACGAGCCGAAACACGGCTGCAAGGATACTAGAGTGCGGTCTATTCTTAACCGGTTGCTGCAACCATACAAGTAACTTGGTACCTCGGCTGCGCATGCGTAGTTTTTGGTATTGTAGATGTTTTGTTGAGCACTCTGATTTTGGGACTGTACTAAACTTCTGTCATACTATTTGCATTATGCATAGCTCACTCTTTTGAGTTTGAGCACTCTGGTATACAGAAGTTCAGTCTCAAAATCCTTCTTTGAGCTGCACTGATGAGTCCTCAAAGGACGAAACAGTGCTGTCTGCAGATTGAGCAAGTAACTTGGCTATGAGGATATCTTGTTTCTTCCAAGCCACGGAGAAGAGTACAAGTATTGTGACCCTTGCATAGGAAGACTATAGCTCCCCCAAAACAGAAATTGTTCCAAAATCTTGCAACCTTTAATTCTCGAAAATGATGTGTTCTTTTGTAAGCTAGTGCCCAAAATGTTTATATTTGGCTCCGAATTATAAACTTCATAGTTCTAGGTCTCGGGAAGTCTGCTATTTTACTGAATGCTATATCTTCTTGTATTCAGTTGGTAAGTTACACATACGACCGGTGCCATCTAGAGCGAGCAAAAATATGACAATCAAAAAGGAGACTGACATGTTTCCCATTTAACAAAAGCAATAAACCATGTTAAAACAAGCTAAAACGTGTGTTTAGTAATTTAGTCGCAAATAAGAAGTTTTAAATTGTGTTAAAAATTGCTACGTTATATCTCTTGAGTTTACAGAGATCAATAAACAATTTTAGTCATTGTACATTTGCTACAACAAACTATTTTGTTTCTGCTTCCACGAGAATTAAGTTTTCAGTTCGTCTATTGAAAATGTAATTAACACGTGCATTTGATTTATAATTAAATTTTTCAACCGAAATCCATAAAATAGATCAACGCTTTTGGCTTCTTTTTCTTTATTCCTATTATGTTCACTGAGCATATAACGAAACTTGGAACATTTGTTGAATAGTACATTTACTTATTCATAGGGGTCCATTAAGTGCATCTGACGTATTGATAAATACATTTCACATCTTATGATTCTGATTATGTCTTTGAAAATTCGCAATTGAAAATTTCTTTCATTATCATTTTATTGTTGATGTTGTATTCAATCTTCAAAGGAAAACAGATGACGAGAAGATGGTATCACAGACAAACGTCCTGGCTCCCGAGCCAACAACAAATTAATACATAGACTTATGAAGCAGGTTATATACAAAGGAGAGAACGCGTATGATGCTGCTGATGCAAAAGAAAATTTGAAATTCCAATTATACTAAGAGGACACGCGACAGTTTAAAGTATAATACACTTTAGGAGGATATGAATTCAAATTACCTTTGTCCTGCCATTTCTTTCGTGTTGTAGGATTTTTCAGCAACAAATAGTTTGGTTAAAGCTAACGAAAATGCTAAGATAATGGCCGCAAATTGTCCTACAATGGCACCGAGATCAGCCACGATCTGGAACAAGGCAATCTGTATGGGACCCATACTTCGCTTGGATTCCATTATGTGACCAAAGGCGCGGATGGTGAAGAGAGAGGCATTTAGGCCATACAGATAATGGGCCACGACCAGAGCTCTGTTTTGAATGACGTCACCATTAAGAGACCAAGTTGTGATACGCATGATTAGTGTCACCAGATAGACCACGATTGTAATGAAGTCGATGACATTCCAACTGTCACTAGAATAAATGACGTACGAATAACGAATGTTATCGATTAGTTTCCCTTTTGCTCATTCTAAAGGAAAAAAACTAAATACTTTTTTGTTTGAATGTTAGTACAGTGCTCTCATAAACTTCTATCAATAGGCCTAGCCACAAGATGCTTCTGCAACTTTTCGGTTTTCAAGCAACTGTCTCTCATAAAGCAACTTGGCGTGTCCTAATACTTAGCTTTAGCAGGGAAATGCACTATATTTACCAAAAATATTTGACAGTTATTATATTTTATCCCTCATTTCAACACGGGGACACAAGGATATAAATCTTCAATTCGACGTCTTGGCAGTCACTCAAAACGATATTGAAAAAGATACGTCACGGTAATAGATCAGAATTCGAAGGTAGAGCAACTTTTGAACATTTTGGCGAAATTCTAGACCAACTTTTAATGAAATTCAGATCAACTTTTCATTTTATTTATATATTTATTTATGAGCGATATTTAGACAGGCTTGTCCAATTTAGCATGCAGAGCTAGTTTAAATGGAGGCCAACATTTATAACACTAGCAAAGTTTTGGCAACTGTTGCAAAAAAAAATCAGCAATTTTTTGGCAACTTTTTGGACTTTTTTAAGCTCTGTCACCATGTTATGTTTGTTTTAAATTTTGGGTTTGAACAGCACATTAGAGCAACCCAATAATTACAAAACTTCAACAACATACATGTACAACCATAATGTAAAGTAGAACTATATCTCTAATTGAGGAAGTGGGGTAGAAAACACGTGCATTTTTTTAGCTGTTGTAACTGCCGATATTTTAATAAAATCAGCTAAAAACTCTGATAGTGACATCATTATTACACTAATTGTCCGTCATCGTAGAGCTAATACACCGCGGCATTATTGCGCAACTTAATGACGTCATAAGTCACCTTAATTAATCAGAATATGTTTTTACTTTTCTCAGAATTAGTTAAAATAATTAGATTCATGTATTTCAAGTTGTAAAACCAAATAAAACGGCAAGAAACGACACTGAAACGACCAAATTTGGCTGGTTACCTTAGTAGCTCTTCACACGGTCATAAACAAAATGTTGGCTGTATTGCTTGTCTTCGATGAATTTGAAAAAATTGGGACTGATTATCTTGAATAGTCTAAAAGTTACAAACCTTTAAAGTTAGCCAGTTTGAATAAGGTTAACGTATACTTCTAAAACGTTAAAAAAGGTATAAACAATTAATTACCTGAGATACTTCCGAAACTGTTTCTTGGCCGCTGATTTAGATTTTCCATTGCTCTGTTTCGTCTTTACTGCATCTTTCGACTGCGCGAACTGATGGACTTCGTTTACAATGCGAGCAACGAAGAAGACCAGAATAACCCATTCCAGGTCACTGAAAGAAATTGTAGACTTCGCCAGACACAAGGCGAAATGAAGGCCCAAAAGTGTGATGTAGCTGAGCGAGTCTTTGACAAAGATGAAGTATGGTGTTTCCATGTAGATAATGTATTTCTCTAAGGCAGTATAAAGAAACCAAAAATTGCAAGTTCAGCAAGAAGTCGGGTACCTTTTGGTCATAGACTGGATATCGAATCCAGATATATGAGGTGTATCTATCAGATATCGTGTATAAATTGTAAAATTTAACTATATAAGTCAGGGTCCCAAAAGGAGGAATCAATCTTTTAAGAAACAAAAAAAAGGGACAATAGTTCTATATTCACTGCACGTAACTATAACCGCTCGATAATTCATATGGTTGAATTGTTTTAAGTATTCGTCTTATCGTCGTCAACCTCACAATAAACAATCAGACATAGCACTGTTTTCTTTCTTGTGCGATCTTTAGGTTTCTTTCGTCGCTTTGACATTTGTTATGGGATGCCTTTAATAACATTCTATTTCAAATAGAGCCGCGTTTTTCGTGTTTTCATGAAGGGGGAGGGGAGGGGAGGCATTAAGCCCACCAAAACAGATTCTCTCTTATAGGTTTTTAAGCCTAAGCACAAAGCGTTTTTAAAAACGCTTTGTGCTTAAGTTATGACACTTTCTGACTTTGCCAATATCTTTTAGCGGACACTTTGGTATGATCGCCATACGTCAAGGCTGCTGCATAGTTTTATAGTTTTGGTTGACAGGTTCAAGTGGAAAAATGCAAGTATTTTTTAATGAAGGAACGTTTTGCCCCGAATTAGATTTTCGTTACATATGTGCAGTCGATTTGTTGGTTGTGTTAGATCGACTGTAGTTGGACGAAAAGCTAGCAAGAGGTTTGTTTTTGAACGTCGAGTAGCAACGAGAAACAGAGTTACAGTAGAAAACTACATAAACCAGCAATGCGATCTTACTTACCAAAAAGGCTACTTTGGTGAAGCGTTTCCTGTAAATTCCCTGTATACAATAGAGATTCATAAAAAGCGGCAGGCATTAACCTGCACACAAACATGCAAACGGACTACACACAAAATAGAACTAACGTTTATGTAAACACTTTGGAACGAGGTGAAAATGGCATTAGATTAGATACGTGAATAACCTGGGCACGGGCCTAGCACTTTTAGCAGCCATTATTGGAAGTATTGTAACGTCAGTGCTGGTAACATCCGTTTTCTAAGAAAAATCAAGAACGGCAAGGACAAAGATTTATCATACAAATCACCGTCTCATTTCATTTTGAGGTCCGTATTCATTAATCGTTGCTTTTTGGTCGTCAGTCGTTGTTCATTGATCATTGGTTATTCGTCCTCGGTTGCTGAGTTCTTGGTTAATGGTCGTTGGTTCTTGGTCATTGGTCTATGGTTCTTGTTTATTGGTCATTGTTCGTTCGTCGCATTGCTGGCCATAGGAACAACAAAGAATCGGCACTTAAATCCCATTTAGATTTACATAAATCTAAATTTAATCAGTCTTTCAAATTTCTTGTTTTAATTAATAGTTTGGGTACCAGTGAACCAGAGGGCCTGAATAGGGTAGATCCGTGTGCACTTCGCACCGGAATTACGTAATTCAAACACGACATATTCGGTCACTCCCAGTGGAACAATTGAGATCAATGTATTTGGGCATATGTTAGAACTGGTTACTTGTATCGCTGCAGTGATACACTGAAGAGGACCGTTAAGGTCGAAAGGCCTATGTAGCCCAACAAAATCGCAGCTGTATGTATTTGGCGTCTAACAATTTGTTCTTTTTAGTAGAGTCGTTGGTAGTTGGTCGTCGATCCTTGGTCATTGGTGAATAATGATCATTGGTCGTCATTTGTCGGTCGTTGGTTCTTGGTCGCTGGTCGGCGGGTCGACGGTCGTTGGTTCTTTTGTTGTTGGTTATTGTTTCTTTGTTCTTGATGGATGCGTATCAAAGAATGCCCATTGTTATGTTTCAATAGATTTCACGGTCAATGGACAAGCTATTGTTTTTGGAGATACCAACTCTCGCTCCCGAAGTTTTGTCGGCGTCATTCGGTTAAGGTCGAGGTAACTTTTTATCATGTTACCTTTATATTATTAAAATAGCACGACCCCATACCCCGTAGACAAAAGATTTGCCCCTTCTCTTCCTCCGGCCTGCAAAGATGAAATAAGTCCCTTTCCGAAAATTATTCAGATCTTCGCGCGGATTTCACAAAGAAAACGCTAATCTTGTTAAGAAAGTTGTAACCAAGTTCTTCGATACGGATCGTTGGTCATTGATAATTGGTTGTTGGTTATTAAGCTTGGTTGGCGATCTTTGCTTTTCGGTCGTTGGTCGTCGGTCGGTTGACAGTCATAGGTATAATCGGTCTCGGTCGGTGGTTCTTGGTCATTGGTCGTTGGTTGTTCGTCATTGGTTCAAGGCTGTTACCTGGCTATTAAACTCTTACAACCCGCAAACTCTTTCAATATTTTAGCTTGAAGAAAGTCATCACTAGTGACCAAAAATATGACAACCTTAAAAAGACATCAAATCATCGCCCCAGCTACACGATTCTTACTTTATTGCTAATAAGCAACCGCAGGCGATAGAACAAAGCAGTACAAAGACGATTACCTTTGCAATCAATTTTATTACAAAGTTTTCCGTTTCCTCACCGGGTTTTTCAGCCTCATCATCCGGAAGCAGTCTTGCTGGTTCACCTCCTTCCCCTCCATCCTCACCAAGATCGTTCAACTTGACTTCAGCCTCCCGACCTGCAGAACAGACGTTCGGTTTGTAATTTCGGATGCCAAGGGAAGCAAGGCTGGGAAAAGAGTAAAAACAAGAGGAGACGGTAGTAGTATATGAAGAATGAATTACCCGGAAAAATGAAGTAAGAGGGGAGGGAGGGGAGCAAAATAAAGGAGTAAACTATATTAACAAAATTCCAGATAAAAAGGACGTGGATGCTCGTCGGAAAATTTCAACTGAACCCCTAAAAGGGGCCTATCTGGGTGTGGCTTAAGCTGAGCTTTTCCCCTAAAAAGATACCAATCGGGAAAAATTTAATAGATAAAAAAATCGAACAGTTTCCTCTACAGTTCGTTTTGGAAAGCAATTAATTTAAAGCTACATTTAGTTCTGATGTTTATACTTAATGCCACTCAACTGACCGTAGCACCCCTAAAAGGTACCGGGCAGCATTCAAAT
>JAOEHT020601185.1:0-15962 GCA_025448195.2 Parazoanthus atlanticus | reverse complement strand
AACACATTCATACAAAGTAAATATAGCTAAATTGAACAAAAATATGTAAAAAAATGAAATGCAAATAAAAGACACATAAAAGACACATATGCCAGAACTGGTCAACAACCAGTGAAGCACCTCATTAGCAGAAGGACATGGATCTGGATAGGAATACCATTATTGTATTATGTCTATATTTTATATTGCTAATCACCGGTTGATACCAGCGGGTTTTATTAATCAGCTGATCGGTTTTTATCAGGGTAAATAAAGTACTTATTGTTATTGTTATTATTATTATAAGGAAGACTGGAGCACACATAACACGTGGAATCGATATCCCCAGGGGTATAGGAAACGAGGAAGTCCACGAAATACATGGGGCAGAGAAGTTGAAGCGGTTATGGCATCAGAGGGCTACAGATGGTACATGTCAGCTAGAGAGGGTGACCCCAAATATACATAGTAAACAGTCTATGCTTCACCACGGGGTACGGATAGAAGCTGCCCTTAACCTCACCGTATTACATAATTGCTCCAAAATTCCGACCATTTGTATATTTTACCTGCTTTTTGTACATAACAGTCAGGGGATAACAGTTCATTATTAAAAATCAGGGTTTTGTTTACATAATTTTTGTGTGAAAATACAAAACCTCTGCAACTTTGTTGCCCTGTCTCATAGTTTTGTATTCTTTTGAAACTTTTGATCTGCCTGCTTGATCCTGCACTGTTTTAAACGTTCTTTACTTCCTCATTCATTTTCCCTCCTCTTCAATTTTTCTCACTTTTTGTTTGACATAAGCATGCACAATCACCTGTGCACAATTGCAACTTTAACAGGTTATTTCATTAAAATATTGTTAGAGACCACCCTCTCAAGCATTCGTAATTTTTCAGTATGTCACCCTATCTACCATTCCCCCCACCCTATCTACCATTCCCCCTTCCCCCTTTATATTTTTTCCCGAATTGTTCCCGAATGAGGTATTATTGCCTTTTGTAGTGACGTCAGGGTCCCGAGAGAATTCCCGAACTGTCCACGTGTTCGCTTTTAGCCAATGAGAGAGCGCTAAGTGTATCTTCTACGTCACAACACTCTACAAGACACCAGTCTTGTCGCATTTGAACAAAACTTCCTTGACGAGAAGTGTTTGGTTTTGCTCTGGTTTGGTGCCGTTTTTTTTGCTTGATACAAGATGCCTGCCAAACAGAGAATGCGTGTCGCAAGCGAGAAACACAGCCAGAATGTTTCCACGAGAGGAAATGTTCCAAAGACCTTGGTACGTGTCGTTGTTGACATTTGATATCTTCATTCAAGATGGCGGACTCAATGAACTTTCAAATCCATTTCAACTCAAATCTTCTCTTTTTTGTTTCAGAAACCTCAGGATGAAAAGTACGCAGTAGGACCAGTCCTTCTTGGGTTATTTATCTTCGTAGTTTGTGGATCAGGTAAGTTAGAGATAAATCTTCTGATCTTGTTGACGTGTTCATCTGCTTGTTCAGTTGTTGCGTTGTTCACTTTGGAAGCAATTTTTTGATTCGTGGTTACTTTGTTTTTACTTGCAGCGATTTTCCAAATCATCCAGAGCATAAGAATGACATAAACATGGAATAGACCCTGGACCAAGTAAAACGATGCAAGCTATTCTTTTCTCTCCCATCTTCTGTGAAATGGAATATGGATTTGTCGACGAATTTTAATATATGAATTAAAAATAAATAATTACATGCAACCAACTACCAACGTTCAACTGAAGAAGTCGTCTTTATTTTTTGCATGTATTGTGGATGTGGCGTTGTATATCGGAGACTCGTTTAGCTATAACAGTACGCTTGTAATCAGTCAATTTGTTAAGCTAGATTAGTTCTAGACAGTTTCCACGACATTTTGTAATGAAGACGAGTCGCGAATCGTGCGTTCATAAATATTATCTTTCACTCTTGGTCTTTTATCCATTCTGAACACTTGGTCCTTTGTATAAATGCAATCAAGTTTTTCACTTTATGGCTAGATTTTGTCACGTTCCTTAATCCGGAAAGTGAACAAAAAAACAGTTATGTGAATAAAAATTAGTATTTAATATGTATGACTCAAGTTCTTGTTTGATGTTTGATAGTTATTTATTTTTGCAGTTTAGTGTAGTATTTGCTTGGGGGCAAGAATAAACAGGTTGAATGCGACTGCCTAGTATGTTTTGGGGGTATGCGGGTTATCATTTTGACGCAATTTTAAAAATTGTGAGGAAAAAAATCCGTTTTTAGTTAATTTCATAACCTGAACAAAATGCATTTTTTGTGATGGGAGGCTTTAACGCAAATTATACATTCCCATTTTTCTAAGCAAAAATCAAAGAAATGTATAAAATTTGGCATTTTTTAACGTTCAGGGTTCTTCACATGAAATGAGCAAGTCCTCTGAAAGTACTCCTGATGTAAAACAGATGTGCTTGTTTATACCTTAAGCCAACTACTGATTTTGTAAATTGTAGATTTTCTAATACCAAGAATTTTTGTGATTTTGCAAATATTTCACTTGGGCAAAACAACATATTAAAGTGTTTGCAAGAAATAGGGAGATTAAGCCCCCTGTTTGATGTTTTTGGTGAACAGCAAAAACTGCACTAGCAATAATTCCTCAGGTTGGCATTTGCTGAGATGATAAAACTAAACCTTTTCTTGCCCAGAAGTCCTAGAATCAGCATTTCTGATCAACATTACTGGTAGACATGTTTTCCAGCCTTGTACAACAGAGTTTTGATCACTTTTTTGCCAGGCAATGTCAAATATGGGCTTAAACCCCCTAAGATTATATTGCAGGGGGAGGGTGGGATACTCCATAATATATGGTGGGTATGTGCCACTGGCTCCTCCAAACCATTACCCTGTTCCAGACCAGAATTTGGTAGAATTTTGATACCCTGTCCTAGACTGGCCACCAAAAATCCCTACCCTGTCCCAGACTGAACATGCAAAATCTACACCCTGTCCCAGACTAAACTCAACGATATATATATGCTGTGTTCCTGATAAGAAGGCCTGAAAACCATAGCCTGGACAGTGGCACATACCAGTATGACCAATACAGGGTAGTACCCCCTCCCAAATTGTAGCAAACAAGTTTTATATAGGCATGAGAGTTGTTAGGTTTGTGTTTGTTATTCCATACCATGCTAAAGGTTCACATTTAATATAATTTTAGTCTATAGACCCAGCTGTTGTAGTGTAAGACAAACTTGAGAAAGGCATGTGATTATGGCTTGTTTGTATTTACTACAAAGATTTTGCAAAAAATGTAGGATTGTCAAGATTTTTTACAAAGTGAATTTATTCAGAAGAGAAAAAGTAACCCTATTGCTCCATATTGTGTACGCAATTTGAAATTTGTGAGAATAATTTATTATAGGTAATATGAATTTGGCATGCATTTTTAGGCCACCAAAATTCAACCCTGGTCTCTTAAAAACTAGCCAGGGTGAGAATGTCAGGTACAATAAGATTCACATAAATCAACTCTAAGTTATGAAGAATGTATGAATGAATGACTATTTATACATGGTAATTACATCAATTGGTTTCCATGTAGGTGAAGTCTTATAATACAAGACTACTTACAAATCTATAGTGATAATTCAAACGAATACTAGTAAGGTCTAGTAACAGCACTACCTGCTATCTACATGCCTGGCTAAATATTGGTCACTGAGATCTTGTCTTTGAGTTTGTTCTTAAATGAGTTTATATCATGTGACTAAGTGGTCTTGTATGCAAAACTTTGATCTGTTTGATTAGGTCCTATGTCTTTGCTCTGGGCATAATAATTATAATTTTATTAGTTTCAGAACTTCATAGATTATGTTATTGAGTAGTATGACTAGATACCCTTTATGATAGTTTGGAGAGATACAACAGTGCCAAGCTGTTTAGGGATGGTCTTGGCTGTATGACTAAACATCAAGTAAACTGGTGAGATTTGTAGAAAATGTATGGAAAATATTGATTTATCAGGCAGGAGATATTAGTTCAAAATATGAACCTTGTATCTCGGTTACCGGTACTAACACTTCTGCAGTCCAGCAAGCCATTAGTCTTTGATGAAGTGCATATACCCCCAAAGGGAGAGATTTTCTTATTAATTTTATAAAAGCAAATGGAAGTACATGAATACTGCATGGATACATTGGATCAATAATTGCTGAAGATGTTGACTTTTTTGAGTCCAAACAAGGAAGATGATGTCAGATGGCAAAAATGAAATAGATTCCTGAAGTCAATAGTGGTTTCCGCGGTTTCTTACAAAGAATAAACAAACATCAACCAAAATTGAATAAATGATACTGGTTGAGGATCCAATGCATGTAAATTCACCAACTACCAGATTTGAAACTTTGTTTCTGCCCTTTCTAATCGTCATAAAACATTTGCAATCTGGCAAAGTATTGTAAAGTACGAAGAAACGCATTATAAATTGTATGAAGTTACTGTCCCATTTGCAACGACCAAGATGTAACAAACTTGTTCAGTAGTTATGTATTTAGTCTCAACAAAAAATTATATAATGCAAGTTGAAAAAATGATTGAGGCCCCCAACAAATGCCACCTTTTGGCTGTATCCTGTGCTCAAAGCATTTTTTGTTTAGAAAAATGGAATGTACGATTCTCAATGGGGATGTTTCAATTGCCCTTTTTTACAGTTTTAAAACATTTCCTGAGTATTTTCCAAAAACTAAAAAATGGCTTCTACTTTCCTTACTAATACTAAGATGGTGTCAAAATGACACACAAAAAAACTGTGCCAAAAAAGATACTATTAAACCTTCAGATCCCTCCATCATACTTTCTGGGAGTACCTCTCCTGGGGATCAACCCCCCGTAATCCCAAGTAAAAGATTTCCATAAACTAAAACATTAAGATTTGACAAAAGCGGTAGCATATTTTGTTGAAGAATCTAATAATCAAACCCTTTCAAGTCATTATGAATGCCCCTCACCACAATACTGGATCAGCCCGACTGAATAAACATGCAAAAGCAGATTTGATAAAATTATTCTGTGAAGGAGCACACTATAAAAGAATTAGCTGCCATTGTCAAAAATATATTTTCGCGAATTGCATGTGCATCCTACTGCAAACCAAAACAACAAACACCAGCAGTTAAGCAACATGGTTCACAAGAATTAACACTTGTGCACGTTGATCAGAGCTTGCAATGAAAATACAACACACTGGCTGAAATTTATTTGGGTATCATCGATTTTGTCTGTCTGACAAAATTTTATTTGATACCCAAATAAAAATGACAGCTCATTTGATTTATTGCTCAGAAAAAGCTTCCATATCACACTGTAATTTGACAATGTAATACATATTTCCAGAAATTATGAATTATTTAGCCTGCTAATTCAGCCAACAGCAGCTGAATCGGCAGACTATGAATTCTTTATAATATGCGACAATGAGAACTGCACAAGGAGAAAGTGTCCCCAAGCTAGATTTACTTTTAATCTTTTCTGCACAAATGTCATGTAGGTTAACAATCTTTTATCTCTAGACAATCAGTTGCTGACTGGATAATCTAGTGAGATCATTAACATCTTTAGTTGTTGGTCAACGTTTGTCTCTATATAGACAACAGTTACTCAATAGTGGGGAATTCAGCGAGATCCACAAAAAACTGCTACAGTTCAACATAACAGGCACACATAATCTGCCAGCTGATCACCGGTGTCATGATCACTTAATGGGACTGCGAGTGGAATGATAATCAGAATGAGTAATAATGAATACTAAGTGACCTTTTCTAATAAAACAACATATTTCTAGGTCTTACACTCTCATTATATTAATTACTAGCCAGTTTAGTAAATTGAGAGTATCTGGTTACCAGGGTTTCTCAACTTTTAGAAATAGTTATTTTGTAGAATTAAAAACAACTGGATTTTTCGAGAAACCAAAACAGGAAAATTCAGAAAACATGCAAGCCCAGTGATCTGACTATGTCTTTAGTTTATAAAAATAAAGATCAAATGAAAAGCAACATTTACTTTAAAACAATGCAAAGAATCAGTGTGACTACAAAAACAATATTAAATGCTATAAACATAATTATATAATAATATCTGATATTTTTATGGTGGTTCGTTCATTTTGTAAAAAATATTTTTCCTCAGCAAATCACAACAAACTTCACAAGCTCCAACATCAATCTGCAACTGTGTTATCTTGTGTGCCTTTTCTTGATTGCTCAGAAAATATCCCACAAAATAGTCCTACATATAGTGTATTAATGTTAGTTTTTGTATTTGCACCATAATACCAGTAGAATTAATCTATATTCAAAGTTACAACAAATCTTGGTATACTTCATTTCTGCCAAGTATTAATTTAAGAGAACATACAAATGTACAATATGAGCTGTCTAGTAAATTCTCAGCGTAGAACTGTTGAGCATTAGAACTGAAATATCTATTTTGGATTGAAAGGCCAGCTAAACTTTCAACAGTGATATAAATTCACAGTAAATATGATGTCAGAGAATGTAATGTAATGATACTTTAGTACTAGTACAAGTTGTACCCAATGAAATAACATCAGAACTGGAAATATGTGTTCTATTCATTCAGAATTCTTTTGATACTAGTCTAGTACTGTGGTAGAACATTCTGCCACAGACCCGCACAGTGAGTTCTGGTTTAACAGAAAATTATATAAATCGCCATTCTATGGAATTTCTAAATACCAAAGCTTAACAAAAGCAATTTCAATGCTGAAGACGATTTTGGCTTGAGCAAACTTGGGAATGCAATATAATGCAGAAACTAGTGTGAAGGAAGACTATTATTAATAAGGGTAATCAAGAATTAGATTAAAATAACATACTCAAAATTAATTACCAAAATGCTGAATGTTCTAAGCCTAATGTTAAAAAGACTAAATGAATTTGAGTTTATTATGAATATAATTTTCTAAGTCGCAGGTTAATAACAGCAAACTAAATGAAAAACAAACTTATGAGACAAAACTCCCTTTGTCTGCCCTGGACGTCTGATGGATTGACTTCCAATAAAGTTTATTATGACAGTCACTGGTGACATTTCTATCCCAGGGGTGTACTGGGATACAAAAGTGACGGGGAAAATGAATAAAGTCATGATAATTTAGTACACAAAGAAAACTCATGGACCAAGACTAAACTGAGACAAAGATCTAAAGAATACCAGCCAAAACCCCCAAAATATCAGGCAAAATCCCTCCCCAATGCCCCCCCTGAAATCGCAAACTGCAAACCAAAAAATATATTTGTCACCACTCTGTCACCTTTATATCTAAGTAATCTCCTGAGGGACTGCTACCACAATGCAGGAAAATGAGAAAATATTGACACTACAAATTTTTAACCCTTTCACTCCCATCAAGTTTTAATATCAAAATTACCAAACCTTCTCATCATAGCAACAATAAAAAAAAATTGATTGACTTTGTGAATATGAAAATTAAATTAATCATACATTTATATGAATTAGTTATATGGAGACAATAAATGTGAATTTAGCAACTCATAGACCAATAGCCTAATACACCCCAGTGACCATAAACAATAACTTCAAGTCGAGGTCAAGTTCCAAGTTTTCATACATTTGCTGTATTTCTACATTTCTAGCCTCAACTCAGCGTTACTGGGGCATATTATGCAATTGGTTTATCATTTGGCACTTTTAAGAGTGAAAGAGTTAAGACATCAGGTCAGTTACTCGTGATCGTGCTCAAAACCTAAACATAATTTATGTTCTACACAATTTTCATTGAAATACATCTATGATAATTACAAAATACCAATGATATTTTATAAAGATGTAAAGAAACCCCTACAGTAAATTATTTCACTTCACCAGAAATGAACTATTAGCTGGAGAATAGCAGCCCAGTCACTCAAGGTCAACATGAAACCGTGTGTGTTGCCGGCTAGATTTCTTGTGGGTTGTGAATCTTCAAATTAATGTCAGACAATTTCTTTATTCCACAAACAGCCTTGTGCTGCAGTGACATTTTCCAGTTCCTGTAACACTTGTGCTGTCTTTTTACTGGTCATACGGGGTCCTCCTTTACTCTCTGGCGCAATTTTTGATTTTCTTGCTTTAGTTCAATATTTTCTTCTTTAAGCTTGGAAATTGTTTCTTTTAATGTTTGAACCTCCTCATGAACAACAGTAAGAAGTTGTGACTTGATCTGTGTTATTTGATCCTGCAAGAAAGATAATATCTTGCGTCAGAAAGAACATCATAAAAAACAAATACACTGTTAAAATACTCTACCGGGATCCATACACAATTTAACACAAGCGTGGTTTATGTACTGTAGCCTACGCAAACTGGTTTGAAAAAACTAAACTTGCAGATGCTTAAAAACATGATGCAGTGTACTGTACTGTACTGTGCATATGATTCTTTATGGCTAATACAAGTTGCAGCAAGGAATTCAAGTAGTTTCACATTCAAGGTAAAATGTGTCTGCATTTGGTGTAGGATTTAATGGAACTGAAACAAATTTTAGAATTGCACACGTTGTAGGTATCCTACTAATGATCAGTTACTAATTTGGCTTTTATTTCAGCAATATCACAATCACAGTTGTCTGTACAGTTCTAAAATTTCCTTAAGGATGGCTCAACATTAGTTGTGTCAAGTATGTTGGATATAACTTGTGTAAACCGTGAACAGGAATTTTGTTTCATTTACTCGAGAAGTTTGCATGTATTGTAGGTTGTGTCATATTTCTCTAATGTAAAAGGCCCTAATAACAGCTGATAGAACTGTGACAGTATGTCTACTGAAATTGTTGTCCTGCTCACACAACTGCCACATTGCCATAAGTGTGCACATTGGTGCTCTGTACCAATCTATGGTAGTCTTCCTGCATAATCATTTGAAATCAATAATTTAAATTATCTTTTTACAGTGAAATTGCAGAAATGCACTTAATTTTGGGTATGAACTCACTAAATTTACTGTAATCACCACACAAGTTAATACCAAGTAGCAAAGAGATAAATTACAAGACTTGTAGAAAACTTCAAGTTCTTATATTTATTTAGCAATTCCTGGAACCAACACTAATGATAACTTACCATTGCAGTTGCTATTGTATTCACAATGGGAAGCTCGGGGTCTACTGTGCCGGGAACGGCTTCCGCGCTAAGAGATACAAAAAAAGTTAGAATTACTCATTTCCAAAGCATACAGTGTTTTATTAGCCTGTGAGCAGGCTCTCTGGGCAGGATTAGGTCAGAAACGTTGGCAAAAGAAAAGAGAGGGGAGAGGTGACACAGGAATGAAGGAAAGGCCAGGGGGCATCTGCGGAAAAACTGTCCATACAATCTACTGTATAACGCCCCTTGTTGTCAGTACACTTGCTACCCATTACCATCACAAAGCTCTGATCAGAATGTAATTTACATTATAAATATAATACAGTACATATACACATATAATAAATCACACACACACACACATATATATAGTGGATAAAAATTTTCTTTCGCCATTAAGTGCTCTACATTGAGATAATGGAGCTTATTTAGATTGTAAAAAATTGGGCCAAAGTGAAAACATTTCTATCGCATAGCACTACAGTTCTGTTTCGAGAGTAACTAGCTAACTAGCTCTCTGTCTATATGTGCTTACTGAAAAGTGTTCACTACTTCGGAGTTCTAAAATATACTATGTTATAGTGCCTTTGAAAGTACATGCTTGTTTACATGCTGGCCAGTTTGTTTCTTTTGTTCAGACTGCATGATTTCTATAGTTTCTTAAAAATTATGTATTAGGGTATGCAAGATTCAGAAACAGTGACACTCCTATTTTTGAAAATGAAAATTTTTATACATGTTTGTTATAAGAACTAGGAAGAGGTGAATATTATTTTTTCTCTGGGCTTCATTTGTGCAAGTTTGCTTTGACCCATAATATCTACACTCTGGTAACTAGCAAATCTTTATCATGGTCTGACTTATGAAAGCCCAAAATAAACTTCATAGACAAGTTTGATTTTGATGGTCGCACAGCAACAAGTCTTCATTCTTTTCAACATAGTTTACTTGCAATCAGCCATCTTGAATTTATTGTCAATTGTCATGCAGACAATTTAAGCCTTTAAAGAGCGTGAAAACATTTAATGAAGAAAATGCAGTTCTGAAATTCAGTTGCTACCTGACTCAGTTCAGATAAAGAATGTCAAATATTATAAAGACCAATGGGAGAGGACATTCAAATGAAATGGCAAAACACATGGCCTTGAGTCAAGCAAGTGACAAACAGCAAGTATTTTGCAAGACCTGCAAAAATATTTTTTAACATCACTGACAAGACCAGTTCTTTATTTGAAGGAACATCAACAATTTAGAAAGACCTATCCTATACTTGGGCTAGCAGTGTGTGAATCTATGCTAGTTTGTCATGGTACTTGCTAGCTAGCTACTGCCTGGAAACATTTTCAGGTCAGGGCTCAAAGTTTTTAGCAAACATTTGGTCGCATATGCAAGTAGATTTACTTAACCCTTTCAGCCCCAAACACAACATACTATGTGTTGCTAATTTCTCTCAACCTGTCTTCATACTTTCCTTTTAAACAAGTTGGGAGAAATAAGTAATTCATCTTTGAGTGGTTATGTGTGATCAGCTCTTAAATTCTCATAACACAATATATAGTCTTGTCTTGATATTGTAAGGAGATAGAGATACAGCTAATGGATTGTGAGTACAAAATTGTAATTCTCTACTTTACCAATACTTGTTTTGGACAAAAGATTGCTAGAATCTATCTTGCTAAAAAATAGACAACATTTTCGCATGCTGTCAAAGCGTAGACACTTTCCAATACGTTTACTCACAAATGTTCATATTGGCTTTTCAAAACACTCATAGGATCCAACCGAAGGAGTATAGATTTACCTTTAGAAGAAAACCGAAAAGGAAACGAATCCACAGCACTTTGGCCAAATGACAGGTGGTTTTACTATTGAACTATTCAGGTATCCACAGTGATTGAATATAGTAAGACCAACCTCCAGCATGTTTGGAATTGTAAAAGTTTTAAGATTTTGTAAAGCTAAATTCTACTTGTTTATACCATAATACAAATAAATCTAGATTAAATGCTAAAAAATGTAATACTGTGCATCATTTTCTTGAGAAATATAGAAATTGGAAGTCCTAATTTACTGATATGGGCTAAATTTTAATTTTTTTCGCAAATAATTCTGCACTTCGAAACTGGATTACTGAACTGTTATTATTCCAAAGTATCCACAGGGCACAAAAACAAATTATCCCACTGTGCCATTCATTTACCTAAGAAGGCCATTTTACTAAAACTGTATTTTTCCATGCATACAAATTGCAATTACAAAATATGCATTGTAAAATGAAAAACACAATTTTTTCATGAAGTGGTTCAACCTGTCCAGAAGTTTCAGATTCTAAACAAGTTTTGTGCACATTAATCTGATCAACACCAGTCAAAACACTATTATATTTACACAGTCTCAGACTTCAAAATATCTCAAACTAATGTGTGTAACAGAGATAATTTTTGTGTCAGTTTTGTTTTTTGTATGAAAGAAGCACCACACTGGGATAATATGCTCCTTGACAAAACTATTTTCCAACATTTACAAGTACAGTTGATTCCTGTCAACTCAAACCTTCGACAAATCAAGTACCAGATGACTAGAACCTCTTGCAATCTTTAATAAAGTAATTTCATTTTCTCTTTTAATAATTTCTTTTTTTACTGCTGATAACTGAACTCCACAACTCGAACTATTTTTTTCCCATAATTTGAACTTCATAACTCAGCTACTCTTGGTTTCCCTTGATACTGTGCATAGTGTAAGTGGCATAAATGTAAAGAACAGGACAATTGAATGTATTTCTTGCTAACAGAAATTGCAATGATATGGTATTTTGCATTTTTGAAACTTAATTTGTATTTATCAGAATGAAGTCTAACTTGACAATTCAGACGATAAATTAATGTTCCATGCATGATCCTTGTGTGCTCAAGTAGGTAAGAAACAAACGTTCTATAAAAAACAAAAAGCAAAAAATAGAAAACAACTTTGGCTTGTTTTGTATAAGCTGGGTGAAAAACTTGCAGTAGCTCTTGCTTCAAAACGTTTGTGTATAAGTAATATTATCACGAGAAAACAAATGAACTTAATCTTGGTACAGCACTTAAGTATTCGGCCTTCAGGCATTCGGCAGCTCGCAAAACACTCTCCAATTTTCTAATGCACTTGAGAGTAGTCAAATCTGACAACAGCACCAAAAAGTCTTGCAAATCAACCAACTTATGGACCAGACACCAAGCACATGACAACAGCAAATGTGTCTCAAAATTTTGAAAATTAAACATATATGTTGATCGGGGCACTTGCAAATTGCACAAATAGAAGATTTACTATGATATCGATGTGCATATAATTCATAAATCTCTCAGACTCAATGACATCAAGATACTTATTCTTATAAAGTATATGCAGAAAAAATCTAAATTCAATTTGTGCTTCGAAAATCGGGGCAATAATGAGCAAGAAAAGCAAAGTCTGGCTCCAGCCAGCTCTTTATGCGATTATGCGGCTAAACTATCGTAATTTTCCGATTCGTTCCTTTTGCTTACCACTTTCATTCACGTGGATTAGTGAAAGGTAAACATCGAGTCTTTCAAGTGAAATTTCGTTATGGCCGCAGTTGGTCGTCTGCGATGCAGCAAAAGTCAACAATTTCTGTCGTTTCAAATCCTTTTGTGCATTAAAATCAACTTAACTACTAGTTTCTTTACGCTATTAAACGCATATCAACAAAAAGGGCAAAGTATTGAATCTTGAACTGAATATTCCTGGGTTAAGTGACACACAGAAGCATCAATAAATCATCGACGTATATCGTGGCTGGTTAGCGGCCACATGCCCGCAATTTCTCGCCATAGGATTTGGAATTTTGTGGTAATATTTTCTATACCTAGACACTCACAAACTCTTATGATGAAAATTTTGATTAAAACTGTGCATTTCAGAAAGGGGAGTTTCAAAATACGCTAGAGTAATTAGATTACCTAAGTTTTTTTTATATATGAAAGAAGCTCGAAGCATGCTTCCCTTTCAACTATTAACTACCATCAAAAATGGCAATCTTCTCACCTCCTCGTGGCATCCAGAGTTCTTTCTGAAGGTCTATCGGCAGTAATTTCTGACGCAGTTCTATGAGAATTATATAAGTCTGTTTTATCTGCACCTCGAGCACGAGGCTCAAGCAAATCTTTCCTTCGTGAAGAATCGACAGCACTTTGTGCTTCCGTTAGCGAAGTTTTCGAATTTGCATCTAATGGCGGAGTGGCCCGGGCTGACAAGTCCGTTCTTGAACTTGTTTCAAAGGGCAAATGATTCGAAATTAAATGACTGTTTGTGCTAGAAGAAATGTTCGTTAAATCTGGTCTGTCTGAATTATCCTTTTGACTTTGAATTCCAATATTTGAACCACTGGGAGCCGTAGAAATTGAAGTTGAGCTCGAAGGTTCAGAGTCCTGAAAATCGTGGCATTCCCAACGGCCACGTGAATATTGAGCATTTCTTTGAATTCGGACAACTTTAAATCTAGAACCACCATTTCCGTTAGTCTTTTCATCTACGGTTTCCACCTCTAATTCTACATCCAGTAAATCGCTTTCATCGTGTTCATTGAGCTCGTCCTCGAGGTATCCATTGCTATCGCCTCGATTATGCGCTTTCGTCTCAGTAACACTGGTTATTTCAAAGGAACTTTTTTTCTTTTGACCGGCAATTCCAGTACCAGAGCTCACGTTACTGACTGGTTGCTTAAAAATTGCAGTTTCGTCGGCCGTTGAAGAGCAATCGGGTTGTTCGGGAGGGCGATCCGCCTCCTTGCCTTGCAAAACCTTCACTTGTTGTTGGTGTTGTTGGCTCATATCATTGTCATTCCCCTCGGCCATGAGCACATTAAACAAGCCACAAGGTCACCAACTCCAGCCACAAGATAGCTACAACGTCCATTCTAATGAACATAAACTATTATCCATAAAAAAGACTCAAGAACATCGACAATTTCCTTCACAAAATAGTTACTTCATGTCCACCATCATGCATCACTGGGATAGCTGCAGACTGTGACTCAACCGACCAATCAGAAAGCTACATGCCAAATATGGGCAGGAGGCAATAAGCGCGGTTTGATTTTTTTTTCAGAAAAATCGTCTTTTCACTTTCGTCTGGAGACGTTTATTTTTTTGCGCAATAAACCAAAAACCACTGATATCTCTTGTCGGCTCAAGTTCTTATTAATTAATTTTCTGTCATTTTTACAGTTGAAGTTCAGTATTGTCTATCGGCTAAAGTAAACATCGTCACCTCATAAGGACTTGAGAAACCCGAAAAACCGTCACAGGACTTTCGTCGGTTCAAATATAGAACATAGAATTTGCATTTTGCCAAATATTTGATCAAGTTTGCTCCAGCAAGTCTATTTTGACAGCTTTTCTTTCATAAAAAGCAGTTCTTTATATTTACATAATTAGTATCAATAGTGAAGCCAGACTTACTTGGACACAATAATTCACTTTTTAATTGTTTTACAGCCTGACTTTTATATATTAAATAGTTCATTCTACAAATATACTAAAAGTAAAAGATTCCGTCGGATGTCTGAGTGAGTATCCAGCTGAAAAACGATGGCTATTTTATTCGAATTCCATTAGTTTGCTCAAGAATAATAGAAAATGATATATTTTTCTTATATTGTTGAAAGTAAAAGCTCTTCGATTTGTTTTACTTGTGTAGCTTTTTGGCGTTTAAATGCAACTCAAAATTGGGCAGCTTTCATCACTTAAATTGAAATATATTATTGATATTGTATAAATATAGTCTGATGTTATATTATGCCTTCCCAGTGGTGTCTCAGCAGGCGTTCTTACTGTTTATAAAACACGCAATACAGGCTGGCGAATAGTAAAAAGAAAAAGAGCTCCTTCATCAATTTATGTCATCAGGAATCACATATTACACGACTGAGGCGCTTGTCCAGTCGATTACAGTTTTGCCAATTCTTAAACATTTACTCAAATGTTAAATTTAGATAGCTTTCTTAACTGATTTGCTCCCAAGTCAAATTTCAATACGCTGAGTCTGTTTGCAAGAAAACCAAGTATTAAACACACCTCACAGTTATGTCAAAGGTGACACAAAGGCTTAAAGTTCAAGAGTCCAGTATTTTCGACCAGTTAACATAATAAAATGAAGAAAAAGTAAGTTGAGTTACAACTGCCTGAGAGCTAATAAATGCCCTTTTCGCATTGTGATTATATTCATACATAGATCGACGGAGGATATTACCACTCGAAAATTAAATTGATATTTTCAAGCCGCCGTTTAAGTATCTTTTCATTATATAGACAACAAACACCAATTTTCGGAAAATCTTCGGAAATTTTTGAAAACTCTTCGGAAATCTTCAAAAATTGTCAAATGAATAGTTTTCAGAAAGCTTTTGGCCTTTTTTGCGAAAATTTTCGGAAACATTCGGAAATTTCCGGTCAAGAAAGGTTTTCAGAAAACACTTGACGATTTTTGAGAAATTTGGGAAAATCTCAGGAAATCGCCGATAGATATGGAAAATACACCACTGTGGTCCCGGATGTAGTTTTACGAGTGGCCTTAATCTCCTTCAGCTTGTGTTATATACACACAGACTGTTAATTTCGAGTTCTGGTTTTGTTGTTTGCCACTTGTTTATTTCAGAAAGCTAAGTAATGAGTTTTGAAATTCTTTATTATGTCTGCCGAGTAGCTGAACTGTCAAACGTTTGGCCACGGTTACACACTGGTTTCCAAACGTATACAGCTATTTCAAAAAAGGTTGTCATAGTCAATAGTCGATACTGGAACCGAAAGGAACTTTGGGTACAGTAAT
>JAOEHT020601075.1:0-15978 GCA_025448195.2 Parazoanthus atlanticus | reverse complement strand
AGCCGACTCGGTGCTCCGCACCTCGTCCGCTATCTAAAAGCTCATATCCAACGCGCGTTCGTGGAATAATTGTTAAAATAGCCTTGATAATCGCCTGTTTACTATAAATTCAAATGTGAAATTGCACAGCTTTCTCGCGATATTTTAGTAGTCTCAGTGTGGGGTGTCATGTTCTTAGTATGTTGTTCAATTTTGGTCGTGGTTCTTGTTAATTAATTTTAAAAAAACGTAATGAAAAAATATGGGAACACTTCCAAGAACATTTCAGGCTGAGATCACTGAAAAAATTAAGAACGACCTTCTAATAACTGAGAAGAAAGATTACAAATCGAATAACCGCCAATTTATATCATTGGCTGTAAAACGCTAACATTAGATTTATTTATATTTTAAAAGCAACGCCGGCTCTGACGCAGAACCAGACCCAACCCGTGGACAAGCGGAAGGAACGCCCTCCATTCAAGAAGATTTCAAAACTTGACTGTTTAATTAAACGCTGCAACAACAACAACAACAACAACATGATCATCAGCACCAACAACTGACAACAACAACAAAAACAATAACAAAGAAGAGTTTCATTAAGATATTCCTACGTTGTATAAATATGTGTATATGTAGCACTTCATGGTGTGTATCTGTGTGTGTATACATGTTTTAATTAGATAGTACATGTATTGTGTGAGCCTCA
Organism: Parazoanthus atlanticus; assembly: GCA_025448195.2. NCBI lineage: Eukaryota > Metazoa > Cnidaria > Anthozoa > Zoantharia > Parazoanthidae > Parazoanthus > Parazoanthus atlanticus. The sequence goes on along the minus strand of JAOEHT020601075.1, from coordinate 15,287 downwards.
GTGCTTGATCTCTCCGGCGTTCAAATCCCGGCCTGCTCGAGACTTATTCGCCTGTGTGACTCTCTTTTGCCACTCTCTACGGACAGACAGGAACATTCGAGCCGTTGGTCTAGTCCCTTAACGTTTAACGGGTGACTTTTTAAAAAAAAGAACCCACGCACTTATAAAAAAAACGGGATTGCGGTAATAATCACAGTGGATTGCACGTTTAGCAAGCTAACCTCACTTGTTCGTCAAATTGAAAAAAATTACTCCTGGCAAATAACACTGCCTATAATCTTGACTCTTGTCCCTGCCGCTGTACTTTGGAAACACATCTTCGAAGTTTTCACTGCATTATTCAAAAAGTGCGTACCGTATTGGTCTTCTCAAGCCGGAGTTTCCTTCTGATCTCGCGCTTGACTCACTTGGAGCCGACTTTTTTAACGTTTTGGACGTGACATACCAGAAAAATGTGGGAGGACGGCTTACAGGCTGAACCCACTCACTGCCTGGTGGGGAGCTTGGAAGACACCTTTTCAGGAAGTAATTATTTGATGGACTTCCGTCGTTCCAATGCGATGAGGGTTTATGTAAATACGATGCACATAGTTGAAGATTTGAAGATAAAGATTGAGTTCAACATGGCCCTAGGGCTAGAGGGTGCTCGAGGCTGAAGGCTTTCTCCAGGAAGTACTTGAAAAATAATAGTTTCGTGATACGGAAAACATTTATTACTTACACATACCATTGTTTTCATATATGATTTTGTACAATTTTAAAAAAGGAACCGGATTACGTTACAAGTTTCAACACATTTCTCACTTCACTTATAGCACCCAACGGGTACGCGGGTCTCCCATCGTGACTCAGCACAACCACCAGAGAGCAGAGTACTAAGAAATTTAAAATACGATTCGCCCTAGCGTAAATCCGGTTGACAGAACTCTGACGAGAAACTCCACCACTCAGATATACCCAGAAACTGGCAAGAGGCTCGATATAGTTTTCTAAATATGTCTTTTCTAAACTACCGTTAACCCGTTTTGTTGTTTCTCTGGGATTTTGTTGCCTTGTCAGTATCAGTCAGTATTGAAAGATACGAGAACAGCTGTCAAACTGGCAACTGCCACTGCATTGATCTTCTTTTCCCTGAAGATTGGTCCTATATATCTATATATCACGCTACATTTTAGAACCAGATGCTTTTGGCTTTTGTTACATAATTGTGGCGTATCTTCCCTCAATTTGAAAGAAACCCGAACCAAATCTATCAATGAGTCATTTGTGAAATTTAAACCCTCTCTCAGCTGCTGGTCAGTACATATAAAATTTCTTCTTCGTTCATGTGAAAAGAAAGACCTTGAATTATGAGTCTATTGTCAACAGGTTTGTCTTGAAGAAATTAAAAGAAAAACAACGAATATTGAGCGAGCTTCAATCATGCTTTGAGCTTGTGATTATCATGACAAAACAACCAATAAGAAGTGATTGTCTGCCGCTAAAAATCCATCGTTTGCGGGGTCGGCACCGTTGGGAATAATTGCAAACTGGGATATATGAAAGTGCCGATTGACCCAAACAACAGCTACTGTGATTTGCTAATAGTGATAGAACAGCTTCTGTGATTGGTTACCCTTGACCGGAAGCTGGGTCACATAACTTTGGTTAATGAAGAATGACAGACACGTGATCTCCTGTCATGACACCTTTTCTCTGCTTTCAATCGTCAAGATCTCTTTTTCTTGCTCAACAGAATCGATGGAATTAGTGTTATATCTCATCGTTTGAACTATATTTTGCTGCGATTGTCGATTTCTTGCGTCTTGGAGCAATTATGTTGTTAACGTTTTTATTCCGTGAAAGATTGAAAGCTTTATGGCTGGCGTCTTGCTTCTATTATCTACTTATATTAGGTAAGTTAGAGCGGAGAGCAGAGTCACTAGGACGCGTCCTCCTCGAGATGTAGCTCTTTAGACTTCCAAACATATTGCTGGTCATTTGCCACAATCTTTGACAATTCCACAGTTTCTTGAATTGTCCAGACACATTTTAGTCTTATACTTTAATACGATGTCTTTATTGTTTTTGAAGGGCAAATTTGCATGCTTCTAAACACCTCAAAACCAAAATGACTTCGGCGACTCGCAAACGATGTTGCCTGTTTGGTATTATTTGCTGGGCTTTTGCTAAAGGAATATTCACTTGTTTTTATAACAGCATATTGTGATATGTAGAGTATTTGTTCCTCTTGCAATCGGAGTTTAAATTCTGGTTGGACAAATTTCGTGCCGAAGAAGTGATTTATGTTTTGTTGTTCGCTGTTTTGTTGTTCATACCTGTTGCTTTCGTTCTGCACGCTGTCAATTAATTTATCTTGACTGATCGTCTTCTTTCTTTCATTGCAGAATTTCCTGTCGTTAAAGCAGCTCTGGTTTTCACTGTTGAGCCTGTATCACAAGTTGTTTTGGCAGGAAAACCAGTGAAAATGAATTGTACCGCGACTGCCGGCAAAGGGCGTATAGGTTACTCATGGACTCACAACGGTGGAAAAGTCAGGGAGAGCAGTTCACTCAAAATTTTAAGCACGGGGGGGAACGGAGGAGTTTCTTTGTATATTCCGAAAGCCGATGTGAAAAGAGATCGCGGTAAATATGTTTGTACAGCAAGCAAAAGGGATGGCCAGCAGATAGTTAGTTCCACAGCGACACTTTCAGTTCACAGTAAGTATATAACTCTTTTGCTTTCTTTTGTTTGTTTGGAAGTATTTTAAGATCTCTAAAGATTGTGCATCTCAACAGTATCTTGGACTCGCGGTGCGCTATATTTTCGGCAATTGAATTAGCACACCATCTTTCAGTTGTGTCGAAAGAAGAGTTTCGACATACTTTGAGATTTGCTGTTCTATAGTACTTCATTCAAGATACTGTCGAGGGCCTGTATTCTAATGTGAAAAGGAGTCCTCCTGTAAAATGTGATGCGGTATTGTGTTTCGAGACGAAAATGCAAATGAAAAGTATGAAGCAGGAACTCAGCTGGTTTTTGTGTGTTCTCTGCCCAATTAACTCGTAAATTATGTTTGATTGCCAAATAGTCTCCGATTTTTAAAGTTATCCGCGGCATCTGATTTTCTTTGGTTGAACTTGGCGAAAATGTTACATGAACTTCACTTTTTGAGGGAAAACAGTGAACCTACACCACTTACATTTATAAATACCTATTCAAGTATGATTCAAGCTCGCGTGAGCATGAAGTGGGTCTTTGTTTGCGGTGTGGAAAATTATGTATAAAAGAAAAATATAGTGGAAGGACTCCCGGGGCAAAATTTCTTTGTTGGTTTCGCCGTTTCCTGTTTATACGCAGATTTGACATATTTTATTAACATCGCGACAGAATGCTAAGCCATTTTCGTGCAAAACCTGAAAGTGGCTTTGCATTTGTTATGTATATACTGGCAAGGCAGATTTGTTTCAAGAGTTCGTCTAATGGAACGCTACAATTTATTCCGAGCGGTTGGCTGGGTGATGACTTTGTCGGAGATTATTTTGGGTTAAGTGTCTAGCCCCAAAGGAAACCACAATAATTATAAATTTGTGACAGTTCTCCAGATCAGTTCATGTTCCGAATTACCACTTTTAGCAGTGAATATGTCTGTATTGTGTTGAATGCGTGGTGAATGGTTTTCGTTCCAGAATTTGTAACAAAGTCTGAGAAACACAGTTGATCAGCAAATTTACAAAATTCTGCTTTCACTACTCAATTATTTCATTAAGTACATGTACATCACTCTTGCATTGGCACTTCGGTCTTCATATAGTCATCAGTGATCAGTGATCGTGCTTTTTTAGTTTATCTTCTCAGGAAATCCACTTAAATATATCAAATTGTTTTGTTGATGACTTCAAACTTTTTCAAAAAAAAATGCAAACATCTGTGAACTAGAAGGAGTGCTTCGTTTCGACGAAACAATGAAAAGGAAATAAAGTTACGAGTCAAACAGCAGCTAGTCAAACTAGAGTTCTTTTAGAATAAGTTTTGGCAGTTATTCAGAACAAGTATGTATATTTTCAACACTTGTACAAAGATCACTGGTCATTGGAAACTGCCTAATTCTTTTTGTTTGTCTGTCTGGGAGAAAATCCATACTAAAAATCTCAGTTTGACCTTAGATGGGCTGTATCGAATCTTTATTGGCCTTACATAAAATTAAATCAGAAAAAGTTTTGAAATGTGAAAAGGTATAAATTTGTTTTATTGTAATTTTTCTTTGTTGGTTCATCTTTACTCTTCAACAAGTACGTATACTGCATCTTAAAAATGAATTACCAAGTCAAGGGTTTCAACAAATGTTTCAAAAGCTTGTCCAAATAATTGTTTAAAGTTGAAAAAACAAGCAAGAGTTAATACATTTAAGATAATTTTGTACTGAAAATCTGTAAAACGTGTAAACAAAAGATGCTTTCAGTCAGTTTTCTACTGAACTTGACAGATTGATATTAAGCTCTTGTCTATTTTAAGTGCTTCATCTGATTCTCTGGCCTTTGTAAGATAATTCCCCAGACCTCCCTCCGACACTGCATAATAGCCAGCAGTCCGAAAAATTAGCAAGCTACTTGAGCTCTTTCTTTCTGCTACATTTTTGAAGAAAATAGAGAAAATTTGTTTTTTTAGCTTTTGTAGGATTGTCACTCACCAGCTACTTTAACATTTTCCCATATATTTTATTAAAATATGTATGGACAACCCTGGCATGTGATATATAAAAATCTGATTGGCAATTTTGTAGAGTAAAGAATATATTTGAAAATTAGAATCTTGAGGTGGCCATGATTCTTGAAAGATGAGCAATAATTTGCTCCTAGGAATGACTGAACAGAACAGCCAGTCCACTACAACAGAAAGCGCTTACATGTTAGTAAAACGTGGTAGTGTGAAGTTATTAACTTTTTATGGTACTTTTAAAAATATGAAAAACTCCAGCTTCGTTTCCCGTTAAGTTGTTTAGAGTTCTTTATTCTGGTTATCTCCAGAATTATTAGCACACTTTTTTCCCCTCGATAGATATGATATTTTGTAATCAACAGTGCTTTCTACTGGCAGTATTCCGAAAATGATAATTTCCTTTTGATCTTTGTATTGTGTCATCTTGCCCGTTGAAATTCCTTAAATATGACCACTGAAATTTATAACTGATTTGATTTCACTCAACACGAGCTCTTCCCAGAGCACTGAGTTTAACAATAGCATCTGTTTCCAGTCATTTGAAAAAAATTGTTCAATAGTGAAATGTAATGCACAGACTTGTTGACAATCTACTGTGTATCTGGCAACTAATATGATTCGCAATTAGCCACTTTGGAAACAAGTAGTGTACTGGGACCAAGTTCATAATACTAATTCAGTTAACACTGGCTCAAAATTAACCTCCTCAGAAGAAAGAGAACATCGATATTAGTAAACTGACCAAGTTTGAAGTTGTTTAGTTGGATACATGTATGTATTAACATAGTGGCAAACTTTGAAAAATGGCAAAAATAAGAGAGTTTGTATAGACTTGAATGAAAGTGTCCTCTGTAACCATGCATACATTGAATGTAATCGGAGTGATTTTTATAAACTTGTAATTCAGTTAAAATTAACCAGAACACCTTAAAATTTCATACAATTGCTATTTGGAATGTGCTCTTCCTTGTGGTGTGGATAAGTTTTTAATTAAATTAATTCTTAGGAACTCGGTCCCAGTCCTCTACTCGTTTCCAAAGTGGCTAATTAAAGCAATCAAGAAAAGTGCTTGGTAAATGCTTTTCTAAAATGTGCACTGTCACTGACATAATCAAGGAAAAAAGGTGTTGTATGTAGAACTATTTTGTTGTGTATCAAGCTGTGAAGTTTTGTGGCAGACATTGCTCTCAAAAAAGGCTTAACCAGTTATTTAGAAGTATGCTGAATTTAGCCCTGGGTTGAGCAAAATTTCAGTGAAATTTCTTTATATTGAAACAGGCAATCTGAGTTAGGTTGAGACACTCCTGGTTATATATGTTGTAGTTCAATTTGTATAAATTATTTTTCAAACCAATACAATATTTCTTGAACTGGTACAACTAAATAAAATCTAAATTATCTTCTTTTAAAGTATTTAATTAATTTTAAATTAACAGGGAAAAATTTACACTTTTCCCCTCCCCTACTGTTTCTAGTCATTCCCTCTCCCCTCTCTCCCTTTCACCCCTTTCCCACTTATCCCCTCCAAACTGCGAGCTACTTTTATAGTACCAACCAGATGTAATCTTACGTTGACCCGAGGGATTGTTCTGCTAACCCACAGGTCTGACCCGTATCCCTTGGCAAACGGGATTTATCCCCAGGGATGCCATCCCAATGGAGCCCCATTGTCGAATCGTTCGTCACTGACCCGAGGGACAAAAATAAATGATGCGTTCATTTGTCCTGCAAGTTCACTGCAACAACTAGGAAATTATAATTTTGTTGCTATCAAAGATGCCGAAGAAGAAGCATATTCTTTTTTGAATAAACTGAAAACACAATGCAGCGTCGCGCATTGGGAACTACTTATTAGGTAATGCACAAAGAAAACACTCATTGATTGAACGAAACTGTTTGTTTTTATGTGATTTGGTTTATCAAACAAATTAAAACATTTGATAAAAATACTCTAAATGTACTGAAGTCTTGCCGCACAGCTTGATTGATTACTTGAATGGAACTGTCCTAGTTTGAAAGCAGTCGCCATGAGTTTGTCATCAAACCTTGAACATCTTCATGATCAGCATATTCTTGTTGAAATTTCCAGGAAAATTTAATTGATTTCCAATAATTATAGATATAGTTTTATTGATTTTTATTTATGGCAGTGACAAGTAGTTGTTCAACTTACCTTCTGATTTTGTTGTTGCTGTTCAGAGAGCATGATCTGAGGTTGTAATTTGCATGCAAATTTCAATGTCAACAATGATTAAAATTATTCTTGCCACAAACACATCACAGAGATCATGTTGTTGAAAAACAACTTTAAAAGCAGTGTCCCATAAATGTATGTCGACTGACAATTCTCAAACAGAAAAAAAGTTTTAAGATCAAGTTGAATGGCTGCATGTTTCCAAAAAAAGATGCCGGATGCCCATGTTCAATTTACGAACTGAACACCGAGGGACTAGCGTGACGCGAGACTTTGACACCAAGCTAAGCCACATCACATCACACAGCAGCTACTCTATTAGAATTGTTTTTTTACTAAATCAACTAACCTGTTGTCCACACCAGGGCTCTGGCTTCTGAGTCCTGCTCTCTACCAGCTGTGTCATAGAGGAATCATTGCAAGTTCCCAATTTTTTTTGTCTTATAAATATATTACAATTATTATTGTTATATATCTATCCCTAACCCTTATCATTAACCCTAACCCTTACATGTATCATTACCCTAACCCTAACCCAGAAACAAACATAACCCTAACGACTTCAAATGTTAATAGCTTAATACCATACTTAACTTGTACTGGTTTAAAAAAAGCTGTACCAGTTCAAAAAAACTTGAATCGGTACAAATCCAAATTGTACCAAAGGACAAATTGAACTACAACATATTCACTGATATTTCAATCTTGATCAGTCAATAAGGAAGCAAATTTGATTGTGGGACTCAGGGGTAAATTGTGAACCCTTGGTTAGAGCTAATCAGAACTGTACAGATAACTATAATACTGCTCCAACAAAAGGCAATCACAAAATGATCATCAGTAGGATACCTAAAATGTGTGCAATTTGGTATCCTGTACTCTCGCAGAACATTTTAAGTAAAAAGTTGCTCAGTATACACATAAGCAGACCTACCATTTGTTATTGCTTTAGTTCATATGTGCCCTGTATAGAAAGTTAAAAGTATATTAAATGAATTTTACATATTTTTAAGCTTTGTGATGGGTATATGAACTTTATTTCCCATACGATTTTTACAAAAATGTAATAAACTGTAAATATCTCACATTTTCCCTTATCACCTGAAGACTTCAAATCTGATCTCTGTCTTCCCAAGTGGCAAATTATTTTAAAAAGCTTGCAATGCACAGATTTTTGCAATTTTGAAATAACATTTTGTTTGCAGAGTTTTTAAAAACTAAAGTCTGTGCAAGCTTTGGTAGAGCAAAAGACAGTTATTTTGTTTTATTACAGGTGGGGATATTAGGGGAAATGTCGAGATATTTACAATCTTTATGATATAGTTCTAACGATGTCATCTTATGGAACATTAAATAATGTATCAGTTACAAAATTATAAAATATATAATATTATGTAAAATCAATCATTTCCATAAAAAAATTTTCTTTTGTATTTATGAAAATCACATAAAAACTAATTAAAGAATAATTCCTCTCACAGATTCTGTCATTATCTTAGTTGAGAGCAGTATGGCAAGAATACAGCTATGTGTTGGAAATTATTCAACTTTCAATTAATGCTTGCAGTGTTTTCCTTAAGGCCGGTACACCGGTTGTGACAGTTGTACCCTTGACATATTCTACTTGTCTTCAAGATATGATGTCTTTATAATACGTTTTCAATCACTCTTTTTTTTCAAAATCTGATGACAGTGTCAATTATAGCAGAGTTGCAACAGTTGAAAGTTGAACAACTTTCCACTTATTTGTTGTAATTTTTGTCGTGACGTACTGCTCTCCTCTGCAGTGAACATCTCTTTTAAAGTAACATATCTACAATGCATATCGATCGTTTGTATGTTCTTCATTACTAAAAAATGATAAGAATACAAATGTCTTAATAGATTACAAAAGTTTTACTTGTAGTCCAAAGGGAAGTTCACACTGTGACGTGTTATGGAACATTACAGTTACATTACAAACTAAATAACAAAATTGAAAGAGACACAAGTATGTGAATTTTTTCTGCAAAATGCACTGGCCAGACTGGCTGGTGCTTCATGAAATCTACTGGCCTGAGGTGAAATTTGGCAGCCACTGTCCATAGGGCGGGCACTAGGTTCCATCCCTGATCTATATTACAATACGTTTCTGTGTTGACTATAGAAAATTCAATTCTGTTGCTATCAAAGATGGCCATGGCCCTGTTCCCCGGAATCCTGAAGCTTTTGATGTGATCTGATTCATTTAGCACAAACTGTAAACATGCCAGATACTGTAAATTATTTACCTTATAGGCCTCACCCCTAACTTTGGACTGGAACTCTTATAAAAAAGTGTGGTCTATGAATGGGTAACTGATTGTAAAAAAGTGCAGTCTATACATGGGTATTTATGATATGCACTGCATTATTATAAATTAAAGAAAGTGGTGATAATAAAGAATTCTCAAGTATAAGTCGAGATTGATTTTTTGGGTCAATTTTCATGTCTTAAAAGTTTGACTTATAAACAAGTATGTGTCAAACCATATACTTGGTGACTAGATTGAAGCCAAGTAAACAACCTGTATTTCCTTATACTATGAATATGATTTCATGTATAGTATTTGGAAAGGAATATGAATCAGCTTACATGGAGTGGAATGGAAATCCGATTTCAATAGTGCTTTAAATTTGCTTTAAATTTGAAAAAAAACCCAATAAAGCCATGAATTACCTGTTTTACATGTAGTCTATCACTTTGTTCAGGTTTCAGAGAGCCAAAAATTAAACTCATTCCTTTCAGTGTGAGAAAATGTCTCAAGCTTTACACAAATTGTATTGTTATTATGCCAACCAAGACTGAAATATTTAATGGTTCTCATTTTAATTGTTTTCCAGATATATGCCAGACTTCGCGAATAACATCGACATCTGAAGCAGTACAAGGTCGTGAAATCTCCCTCAGATGTCGATGCTCAAACAGTTCGCCAACTCCAACTTATTCGTGGACAAAAGATGGTCAGCCAGTTGTTATTGACGGTACAAAGGTCATGCTTGATGGAAAGTATTTGAAGATTACTAATCTTGCAACAGGCGATGATGGAGCATATAAGTGCAAAGCCAAGAATACTGTTGGGAGCAGTCAAGAGAGTGCTGCGTATCAAATGAAGGTTATAGGTGAGCTTTGGTGTTGTTAGGATGCATTTTCAAACATCAAAGAAAGCAGTTTGTAACATAAAAAATGTGTATTGGATGATTTTTGAAAAATGCACTGAAGAGACTATTACAATTGTGGAATCCATGTACTTAAAATATATGTAAATGGTTAATTGTTCAGTGATGGCACTGCATGGCTTAATGTACTAATAATTACATCTGTTGGGTAAGATAGTTTTGGGGGGGATTTAAATTCATAAAAGATTCTTGCTGGCTTTATTTGGCTTTTTGAGTTAGAAATAATACCAGTTGACCAAGGGTATTTTTGGAGTACAGTTGTGACACCCCTCATTCACTTTGATATTGGATTACCCCTTGAGATTTCTTTGCCTAACTTTGTTTGGCCGTAATCTGTAGTAAACTTTCTCATTGGCAGTTGGTAGCCCACCTGTATTCAAGACCAAACCAGCAGCTTTGACAGTTGTCAAGAAAGGTGCTTCTAAACAGCTGCCTTGCAGTGCTGACGGAAAACCTGCACCGTCCTATGAGTGGAGGAAAGGAGACGACACAACCCCTTTAAAGAATGACAGTTCATATACTGTGTTTTCTTCTGGGAACCTTCTCATCAAGTCAATGGACAAAGGGAAGGCGGGAAAGTACAAATGCACTGCCAAGAATGTGTTCAGCAGTCCAACAGTGGAGGGAATTGTTAAACAGGCTTGTGAGTATATATTAGGAATAATAATAATAATAATTATTATTATTAACTAAGAGTCACAGTTTTGTATTTTGTATGTTTATACAGACTTGCTGACCCTAAATTTGCTTGTTTTGTTTAAAAATATCTGCCCCCTTTTTCTGTTAGTCAGCGGTGCAGTGTTCGAGTGCTTAGTATGTCTGAACCCAGCCTGACTACTGTACATGAGTTGTGTCTAAGAGTAAGACACTTTACTTGACTTGCTCCATCCCACTCAACTGTGTATAATATTAGTATGGCCTTCTGTTGGGGGCTTAAACCTTTGATGGATTAGTGTTCTGTCCAGGGAGCATTTCACTCTCATCCGCTGGAAATCAGAGATAAGAATGGGCATTTCGAGCCATTTGGCTCGGGAAAGGATTCAGCATTTTAACTTTTTTGTTAATTATTTTCCCTCCTATTGGGTTGTTTAGCCTTCTGAAACTCTTTTTTCACAGCGGGATTCTCCTCTGAAATATGTGTCTTCAAACTATTACTATCTAATGTCCTTCAACAGTCATGCTGCATTTATTACCACCCTCTGTAGATACATAAACTAGAATAAATTGATTGAGAGTGTTAACTAATCAGCATTGCTGTAAGAATTCACAGTCTGTGTGAATTGTGTATTTTGTAGTCACCATAGGAAGCTACGAATGTGTGATCATGTATCCATGTTTGTTTTTATTGCTCAGAGCTTTTATTTATAAGTTGGCCTTAAAAGTGCATTGAGAGCTTGAGAACAATCAGCATATAATCTAGCCTTCTCAGTTGAAGGTTATATGTCATCAACATGTGTTGATTTTCAATAAAATTCTGCTCACCTTTGAACAGATTTTTGGCTGTTGAAGATATAATTTCTTGTTATAATCTCAGTTGTGGTCTGAAGCAGTTGGTGGGTAGCAAAGACAAAGTAGCAGTGTTGGGGAAGAGCAAGTGAACTGTAGATATCCCGCAGTCTTAAATTCCATTGATATTCAAGTCAGCCAGAACAGTGGACATTAGTATAATCAGTTGACATCAGTTTGTCACCTCCAGCATAGGCCATTGGAAGTATCTATGGTAACTTGGGTTCGGTTCCTCAGGTGACAAACACAGCGTGACTGCTGAAGGCCATAAGATGCATGTTTCTGAGGGAGAATCCCACTGCAAAATAAAGCATCTTCAGAAAGGCTGTGGATTGTTTTTCAAAATGAAATTTCAGTTATATCAAAGTTGTATCATCAGTGATATGAATTCATCATCTGAGACCCAGATGCAATCAGTCTTCAGGGCAATATGCCAAATGAAGCAAGGCCAAGGGCGGTGTTGTTGAAGGCCTATCCATGAGAATTCGAAGCAGAGCCATTGCAGATATAGTCTTATAAGACCAGTTCTGATACTTCTAATTGTTTTCCTTCAATTAAAATTAATGCATGCATTTTATGGATTAGAATTTGGCTGAGTTTCTGTGATAATTTCTTTCAGATCTGAATGACATTGATATGCAAGATGACCATCTGGTTCCTAAAGGTCAGCCATTTGAACTTGTCTGCAAGAAACCTAAAGGGGTCTCAGAACCAAAGGTACAATGGAAGAAGTATGATGGGTCACCCATATCAAAGCCATACTGGCTGAAGAACACACAGACACTTGCCATCAACAAGACAACACTAAATGACACAGCTTTCTTCAAATGTATCGCCACTAATGAAGCAGGCTCAGTAGAGGCTATTGTTCAGGTTATTGTGTCAGGTAAATATTGTACTTTAATTTATTTTTTTAAATTTAAACTTTATTTATTGTTTTGCTCTACAAACTAGTACAATCTATCAAAAGCTACAATCTTACCATTAACATTCGGTTTTTTCTATAGAGTTGTCTCATTTGCTCTTACTTAGAAAATACAAAATATAAAGGAGCGCCAGGAAAAAGAAATCATTTTATACTTGAAAAAGAAACCGGTCTCCACTTTTTTAGGAATTCCAGCCTTTTTCCTTGTTGGAAGGATATCTCTTTCTCTAGGTCATAGAAATATTGTACTCTTTGTTTGTAGGCTGTAAGATTTAAATAATTATTGTACTTAAGTAAACAAGGATATTGCAATTTGGGAAGATTTGTCTGTGGTGAATATACATGTTTAAACAACAAGCAAACAGTATTTTAATCCTTTCTTATCAGCATCTAGATCTTCTCCTTACAATATCAATACAAGACTATTTATTTTGTTATGAGAATTAAAGAGATGATCACAAGCAGCATCCACTCAAGGATGAATTACTTTTTCTCCCAACTGGTATAAAAGGAAAGTACGAGGACATGTTAAGAGGAATTAGCAACACATCATATGTCGCATTTGGGACTGGGTTAAGTGTAGACCTTGAATGTTGAAATGCTTTCCTTTTTTCTTAACCCTTGGAAGGATGACCCTAAACAACACAGATGGCTAAGGATGATTCACCCAAGGATCTTGACAAGCTTTTATGATTTCAAGCTGAAATTTGGCAGGAGTAGTTAATAGTACAATAATTAGCCTTCCCTTATGCATAGGTCCCAAGTGACCCGCATCTGGCGGGTCGGACCCACATTTGAACATCAAAATCCGCCAACCCGCCAGGCTATTAAACAAACCCGCAAATGCATTGAGATTCTGATTTTTGCATCAAATCTGTCAAATCTGATTGCTTCGTGTTGGCAAATTTCATTTTAAAAGTGAGTTTCAGAACATAAATGAGTGCTACAATGTGCCATTAGCTGACATTAGGTTTCAGAACATTGCAATCGAGCTTCATTCAATTTTCTTCAAAATAGTCTCAAAATGCAGGAAATGGCGTTTCAGAGAGTCTTATTTTCTAAATTTTCCATGCCACCAGACCACACTAAAAACTCAAGCCTTTGGAGTGTACACCCACGGGTGACCAGCATTGGGCCACCTAAAATTTGGGACCTATGCTTATGCGATGATGTTCTGGCCTCAAACAATGGTGTCAATAGATGTCATAATGGATTTTTTAGCCTTTGAAGCTAAATTTAAGCAAACATAATTTGCAATTAGTTATAAGACATGCTATTTGGGAAAGAATTGTTGCCCTATTTCACTATGACATCACAGGGTGCATAATAGCACAAAGAAGATCACCCCAATTTTCAACTGAGAAAAGTCCGAATTAGTATTATTTCATCTTTACTTTGCTTATTTGACCACAAGAACAATTTGGTTAAAAGTTCAATCGGAAAAAATCCTATCGCCATGTTCTGTTAGTGTCAAAATATGATTTGTTTACATTTTGTTCTGCCCTACAAGTTTCAATCCCACAATGTAACGGTAATATGTATTTTCAAAGTGGATTACCTATTACAGATATAGTCCACAATTATATTGAAAATGTTAGTAAACACTATTGTTCCAAAATTGCTGTATGGAGAGTTTAAAATATGTAAACAAACCATGATGTTATAGTGAAATAGGACAAATGACAATGAGCAAAATTTTTGTCAAACTGAATTTGCATATTGTTTGCATAAATTATGCATGCTAATTAGTGTCAAAAGCTGTCTTCTAAAATTGACTGCAGAGCTCTGCTAAAAGTTTCAATTGATTGTTTTTGTATTAAAAAAATTGTAATTAAATATTGATACCAGCTTATCAAATGTCTTGGAATGTTTTGCCTCTCTAGAACTGTTAGTTCATGATAATACTGTGTCTGATAGTGTCGGCTGTTGTTGATGTCACAAGTACTCATTGGAGTATTTTTGTCTCTCATTGGAACACTTTTGTAGTGCCGCACAGTAAAATAGAAAGGTTATACTTCAAGACTGTTCTGATTCCATGTTCAAACTCCATATACCAAAATTTTGGGTTTCTGGTGTGTGGAGGTTGGCTGAATTTTGCCTTGAATCAGTCATTGGCTAAAGCAGGATTTCTTTTAACAGCTAAAAATCTCATTTTTTCAAAAGCAATTCTAAATTTTTTTGGAGATATCAAAAGAACAAGGTTTTTTTACTTGTCCCCAATTTTCATCATTTGGAAAATCATCAAGCATGAATGTTTGGCAAAACAGCTGATTAAGCTTTCTAGGGTTAATAGATGGCTTTGCTGTTTTCGATATGGGTGAGATAAAAATGGTCAACTTTTCTTCTGTTTTGCCAGTGCCCAGACATCAATATCACATATTCCAACTTTCCCTGATTTCTGAAAAATTAAAACAATTCATCCTTAGAATTTTGTTTATGAAAATACTTCACTATGGAGGTTATTTGGGCAAAATATGAAATTAGAAAATTGCATGACTAATGCTGTACAATGTATCTTCAATATTTACAGAAACGAGCTCTTGAACACTGTCCAGAGCAATACAGTACTTACTTAGTACAATTTGTTATAGTTTTAGGGCTTAAATTTAGGGCTTAAATTCTCATTACCTATCTCCATACATTTCATATAAATAGGTTAGGAGAATTTTGCACTTCATCTTAAAGCTTTTAAAGTGGATGATCAGTTCCTTTATTCTCACAACCAATCAACTGATTTTATATTGATACTGTAAGGAGAAGATA
>JAOEHT020601074.1:0-25066 GCA_025448195.2 Parazoanthus atlanticus | reverse complement strand
AGGAGGAGGAGGAGGAGGAGAAGGAGGAGGTGAAGGAGGAGGAGTAGGAGGAGGAGGAGGAGGAGGAGGAGGAGGAGGAGGAGAAGGAGAAGGAGAAGGAGAAGGAGAAGGAGAAGGAGAAAATTAATAATAATAACTAGGGATTCCTAATAGGAAGTGAAGTGCTGCGAAAAAATTATTAGTTTCTCAAGGTTTTTTTATCCATCTATTTGTAACATTACCATGGAGGGGAAGGTTACTCTCTGCATCACTGATGGTTGAGACGTGATTGTTTGTTTGTGATACTTCATCACATACTAAAGACCTGAAATCGGTACTCTATCTGTGACTATTGACCTAAAATCCCTACATTATCTCAAGCTATACACCTGAAGTCCCTATCCTATCCTAAACTTTAAAATAACATAAAGGTATTCTTGTATTAACCCTTTCAGTGCCAGGATGTTTATCAACATCTATCTTCTCCTTATAGTATCAAGATAAAATCAGTTGATTGGTTGTGAGAATAAAGGACCTGATCATCCACTCTAAATTCTATAAGATGAGGTGCAAAATGTTCCTAATCTGTTTATAGAAAATCCTTACTCCAACGAAAATTTAAAAACTTTCTCGAACGATTCAACACCTGAACACCCGGATGAACGTGATGGAATCCACAAATACCGATGAGGTCACAGGGCTGATGGGGAAAACCGCTGGACATAAGCATCGAATGCACCGCAAAACATCTCGAAAAAGCCATCGAAAATCCAGAAGTCGAGATTTGAGACAGCATTCCAGATTAGTGTTGCTGCTCGCAGCAATAATTATTATAGGATGCACTTATGACTCCTGTAGCTGTCCTCTTGGTTTCAGTACAAACATTTTGAAGATATAAAATCTTGAGAGTTCTATAATGCTTTCGTGTGTTACAAGTGAATCATTGGCAACGCAGAACAAAATAGAAATACTTGGCAGTTACTAAACGAGGTTAGCTAACATATCGCGGTTTGTCAAGGGGAATCAGAACGTTGATTCCTGCCCGATCCAATGGCTAGAGCAAAAAAAATATCAAAGTCTGCGATAACGACAAAGTAATGATACTTTGTGAAATCTTTTCTCATATACCAGTGTGTATCACTGCCCACCACTGGTTGTTGGCTGGCGTTACATTAACTCTTTCAAATGTCCACCTTTGTACTCCTGCTGAAATTGGCGACCAAAAAACCCGGTTTTTACATTCAAAGATATTTTACACAAAAGGCCAATGACCCACCATTTTTATCGTATTTTTATAATTCAACATTATATTTTATATTGAAAACGCGTACCGCTATTGGTCAGAATCGATCACGTGATGCACGCTTGCAGGGCCACTATTTTTCGATACAGCAGGGCCACTATTTTTCGATACAGCAGGGCCACTATTTTTCGATACAGCAGGGCCAATATCTGTAACCGCTGGCAAGCAATTAAAATTGTTTTGTTCTCGTTTTTGTTGCGAAAAAATGGCCGAAACTTCAGCTTCCAGGTTTGGAACAACAACAAAAGAAAAAAAGACGGAGCTAGTAAAAAGTTCAATACCGCAAAATACAAAGAATTCAATAAAATTTGCCTTTAATTAAAGTTTTGCTTCATTGCGTTCATCGCTTGCGCTTTGCCGCACCATGAGAAAATTATTATTGAACCATAAAATAAATAAACCCACTCTGCAAGTGCTATGTTTGTATCAGCTATACAGGCCCATCATCTGAAAAAGTGTCTTCAAAGTTTCACATTTTCCCTCGGCTCTGCCTCGGGCAAATGTTTACTTTTTGGACACTTTTTCAGCTCGATACAAAAAGCGCAGAGGGGGTTTATTCACTAAGTATTGTGCTGTGCTGTGCTATGTTGTGTTGCGTTGCGTTGCGTTGCGTTGCGTTGCGTTGCGTTGCGTTGCGTTGCGTTGTGTTGTGTTGTGTTGCGTTGCGTTGCATTGCATTGCATAGCCTCCACGCAGACTATTATTCTCCTTCCGAGAAAGAGACTTACCGCAGCAAAGGAGAATAATAGTCTACGGGGAGGCTATGCATTGCATTGCATTTTATTTTATTCCATGCTTTGACGAATACAGTCAATGCCGTTGGATGTTCTGCGGTATTCAACTGGTAGTATTCAACTCTACTTTCCCGTAATTACTTACACGCAACAGTTATGCTGGCATCCTTTTGAAGACTTCCCCAAATCAGCTCCGATACTTTTCAACATCTGCGAAGGTTTTCGAACACTTCCGATCCACGTCTGCAAATTTTACGATGATTTCCGAACACTTCCGAAGACTTTCGAAAATTTTAAAAAATCGTAAAAACTCCTCAAAACCGGTTTTGAACCGTATCGGAAGTTTTTCGAAGATTTCCGTAAACTTCCAAAGATTTAGGCATGGGATAAAGGCTCGTGTGTATACGGAAAATACAAGTGACGCGTGGCATATTCCACGGTATCCCACTCGAAAGCGTTACATAACTACTATGTATTGTATTGTGTTGTACTTTAATTCGCTTCATCTGTAACTGATGTGCGTGTTAATTGCATTGCTGTACATGTATAAAACTCCTGACTTTGTTCTGTATTCGTTGCAGGGCAATGCACAGCAACAAATGCAAAGACAGTCAACAAACCCATTCATGTAATGAGAATGAAAAACATCTTTAATGAAAGCAGCAAATGGCCAATGTTTCGAGCAGCTTCAGATCTGAGAGGTTAGGTCATAACTGAAGACAGAGACTGAAGGTCATCTTGTTGGCAGAAATTGCTACCTTGCCCCTGCCACTCAGATGTGCCTGTACATGCCTATTACATAACCACTGAATTGAATTGAAATTCGTCGTGTAAATCATTGATAGCCATTATCTATGAGTTACGTCTTTCTTTGCAGATAAAATTGATCAGTTTCTCCAGTTTCTTGGATGAACCCCAGGATATAACCCAGTTACCAACACTACTTATCCATGTATGTTATGTTATGGGCAGTTCTTGCAGAAAATAGAGTTAAAAACTCGTTATTATTTAGCTAGACTTACAGAGAAAGATGGTTGTCTCATGCACCATTTTTGTCATGTACATGTAAACGACGTTTAGTCTTTGTGTAGTACTTAATACAACAAATGCTTTACTGTGCATTTCGCATTGTCGTAGTTCACGTAGTAACGCCTGCGCTACAATCATAATTTCTTTTATAGAATATGAAAATGCATTTTCTGATCAGTATCAGTCGTAGATACTATGTGTAAGCATGATGAATACATTAGTATAGTTAAATATAAAATAATACATCGAGCTGCTCATACAAAGCTTGATCAAAGAAGATAGTTTTTAAAGACAAACTGCATAAGTATTCATTTTCTTTGGCAGAACTGCTGGCTTAGTAAACAAGTTACATAAAACCTTACTGTTTTCCATTTTTCTGTCAAAATCATAAACTTTATGAAAGGCTATAGTTTTTATTTATCATGGCAGATTACTGCCAGTTTTGCTGGTTGGCGTTACAGCATCTCTTTTACATATCAACCACTGAACTTCAACTGAATACTCTATTTACCTGGTTACCCTGGAGAGCACTGTCCAAAACACCCTGTTTAACATTCAACTGCATTTGTTTGCACAACGAGGAAATCATTTGAGGAAATTTTCAAAAATCCTGCGGTCAGAGTTTGGTGCCATCTTAATTTTCTGAAATGTTTTTCAAAACATTTCCTCAAATGTACTACTTGTTGTGCAAGCAAGTTAACACAGTAAAAAAGGAGGTTCACCAAACTCATTTTTGTGTGAACTGCAATTGAATGCTAAGAACATGTTGTATTTGAAGCCCTGTTTAGTTACCATTGCACAAATTGTGATGGAACTACAAGGGTTGATAAGCTGAAAATTATGGTAATATCAGTAACCAACAAGTGGCAACTTTTTAGGTCTTATCAGTACGTCTTTCGTATGGTTCAGTGGCACAGAAAAGTGAAAAATAGGATCGGGCCACCTTAAGGTGGAAACAGTGAACTAATTCATGACCCTGTACTGACTGGAACTGCTTTGTAGTTTCGTGCTTTGAACAAGACAAGTTTTATCCACTGGAATCAATAAAAATAAATGTAGAGACAGTCTTGGCTGATCGTTTTGCACATGTAGTTTTTGTTGAAGCAAGACGTTTTGAGCAGTTTATGCTCGAAAAGGGTATCCAGCCTTGAGTGTATGGTTTGGTATGTTCAAGAAATATTGGTCAAATTAAAACCAGTAGACATTTAACGGTAATGAAAAATTTAAGACTGAAGTGTTCCACATCTGCTCTGAAATAAATGAATTTCACTTCAGCTAGTTTTGCTTGTTACTTTTCAGTTCACTTGAAATGAATGTAGTAATTCAGAGTTACATAGACTAAAATGATCTTGTCAGTGTCCTCTGCAATTCTGTCCACTTATTCTGTTTACTTTGCGTACCAGGTTGTACACAAAGACTTGGGATTTTGTGTTTTTAGCCTAAATGTGCTTTTTTGTGATCAATTAAATGAAGGAAATAAAAACAACAGAATCAAAACAAGTGTTTCGGAAAATTCTATTTTTTGCTTAAAAAGAAACACTTAAAATGAAATTTTTGCAAAACTGGATATGTTGTTCGCTGTAATTGTTAGTGATAAGAGAACATTCGTTCCGTCGTTACTGTTGTGGCTAAGAAATATTTCCCAAGTTTTCTTGTCAGCTATAAAACATTGTCAATGTACCTCTTCAGCCCATTCCACAGATATGGCCCTAAAGTTCTCTTAACCGATCTTTGTACACTCGTATCTAATCCAGTTGGGACTAGAACTTCGGCATGGATAAAGAACTTGTCGAAACCTACAACTGAGCATTCACCTCTATAATGAGAATGAATGATCAGTTTCCACATTCTAATAGCAGAGAACTATTTTAGTATTGATACTGTAAAGAGAAGATAGTTGCCGATCGTGTTGGGGTGAAAGGGCTAGAGTAGAAAAACAAGCAGCTGAGTAGAATGTTCACACACCACTTGTAAGATCAGTTATTTCTTGCTTCACTGGAAATTACAGTTGCCGTGTTTATAAATATTAGCCACGTTTACAATTATTTTTACTAGAACTACGGCGAAGTTTTCGCAAATCGCAAATTTAGTTTTCGGCAGATATTCTATTCAATAAATATACTTCCTTTTAACCTGAGAAACAAAGTGCCTTGCACAGGAAGCAGTATCCCTATGGCCTTTCCTTTAGACTTTTTCGAATGGCCGACAGATATTGTAGTTGGCAATTCAGGTTAGTTATAATTTTTCGCTAAATAATTCTTTTACCGTCAACTGAGTTGCGTGTTTATCTGCCTCTATGAAGTAAATTGAAAATTTAATAAAAACTGAAAATAATTACATTGTGCGGGTTGTTAATTACAGTAACTGCTTATGCTTTTTTGCCCTGTTATAGTTGTTGTTTCTGACACAATTTTCCCTGTTTCTGTACTCGCTCGTATACCGCTGCCATTTTGCGGGTTCATCTGAATAAGAGGCCAAACTTACACACGTACATAAGACGCGGGTTTGAACCCATTAATACGATAAGTTCGGGTCTAAAATAAGGCGGGTCTTGCATGGATAAACATGGCTCAAAACCCTAATACGTGGCTTCTTCAGTGACATTTCAAATTAAAACTGGAAATTAGGTTTTCCTTTTCCAAAAAACAATGTTCTAGTTAATAAGAAATGCTTCGAAAGTTTTGGCTAAATCACCGTGGTATGAAGCACTCTGTCCTGCATTAATGTTAGATGCTGACTCGAACCCAGCCAAAATATGCAGTAATATGGTGAAGTAAATATATCTTATTAGACAGTTTAGTGTGTAGTATGAGTGGATATTTTTACAAGTCGTGTAGTATTTTGGCGAGCCCGAAGGGTGAGCCAAAATACAAAAGACGAGTAAAAATGTCCACCCATACTACACACTAAACTGTCTAATAAGAGATTTATTATCCAACTTTTTCTCTCTTTTTTATCATGAATATCGCTTTAACTCATAAAGAAGCGCGCGTGGGGCTAGCGATGCGTAACGAACAACTGTACAAAATAACTTCTACTGTACAAATATCGTAGGATATTTGTACTCGTTCCAGGTCTAAATATGGGTTTTTTGTACTCCACGGACTGAAGTTGGATAATAAATGTGGGTCTTCGGTAGAAGACTCAGATAAACGACCCTCGACCAAAATTACGTGATTCATATGTAAAGCTGTATGCAAGTTATTAAGACTGACAACTCGTTTAGGCAAAATAAAAGAAACTTTTAAGTGATAAACGTTTTATTGATTCGACATTAAGGGTTAAGTCGCACAAACGAAAATGTCTTTGTTTAGTAAGAATGTTTGTTTCGTTGTATATTTTGTTTAAACAAAGAAGTTTTTGGTAGGCCTAACTCGACGATACTGAGACTATAAAATGGGCAAAATTGTCAGAAAGGGAATTAAAAATTGTATGAAGTAGATTTAAGAATTCGTTTTACATGTTCCGATCGTGGTTCACTGCTGCCTCGATCGGGAACTAAAGGAATCCGCCCACAAGTGGCTGAATTGTGCCGCGATGAGTTGGTATTCTCGGGCCCTCCTTGATAGCAACTTCAATAGTTCCCCCTTTGACTATCTTTTGTTTCACAGCCGACATTTCCTAGGCGGATAGTTCCTTGAATTTACGCACTTTCGCATTATGTCTATAGATGATTCAGTTGGTAAATCAGTTGAAATCTCGCCCAAGTTAGTTGGCCGTACAGACGGTTGTTGAATTAACTTTCAAAATGATTCTCCAATTGGCTTTTATCTTTACAGTCGACATTTACTTGTCCAGCTTCTTATATATACACACCTTGGTCGATTTTCATGCTAAATTAAATTAAATAGAATGAGTTAAATTTGAAATCCTCGCCCGCTGAGTGAGTTGCTCGTTCAGACATTTGATAAGTTGTTCCTCTTACTTGACTTGACGGCTTAACTTAAAAGTGATGAATCCGGCGCCACACAGCTGGTTTTAAAATACTGAAATTATCCGTTAAACTCCCACTGGCAAATTAACCTCTGCGTCGGACAGTAAGTTAGTTTCACTTTAGTAACTCACCAGGCTAGTTTTATTACCGGTCCTCGTTTTTAAAACTCAAAATGCTTCCCTTAAATTTTATTATCGTGTCTTTGACAGTCGTCATTTGTTGTGTAATTTTTTATTAATATTACGCATCTTGGTACAATGGATTTGACAATGGACGATTTTCATGATAAATTGCTAAAACTGAACAAAGTTAACTTTTGAAAATCCTTTTACTGCGTGACTGTACAGATCTCACCCAAGTACAGACATGCAGTGGATTTGATCTTTTCAACTTGATATCAGTAAAGCAATGAACCTAGCGCCACAAAACAAGTTTCAAAATTAAAACTATGTTTATTGAATTAGCTCCACATTGGACAGTAAGTTTCCAAGATGATCTACGTGTATTCGGCATAAAGTAGGGTTTATTAGTGACTATCACTGATAGAAACTCAAAATGGTTCATTAGTTGCTAGTCTAGCTATAGTTTCTTGTCTTTACACACCTTAGTACTGTAGACGATTCAGTTCGTACTTACAAATAAACAAAGTTATTAAACTTTTTTTTATTACAAGTATAGATCTCGCTCAAATTTTAGTTGCTCATTCAGGTAACTTATCACAATGGCAAACCAACCATTCAAACTAATGTTTGAAACAAGCTGATAATGAAACTTTGCAAGTGATCCACGAGAATGGCTTGACGGATACTGGTTACAACCGGAAAAAGTTAGTTCTTCAATACCAGCTAAGAGAACGTGCTTAATGGTCTCTATCAAACGGAAATTTGTGGAGTGAAGATTTCGTGTATCGTGGCGTGTTTTCTCCCATTCATCTATTTACTAATTTAGTCCTCCTCTCTTTGTGTTACAACACTATAGCACACCTGCACTGACATGAACTGTAGATGGAAAGTAATTGTTGATTAAAAGCCTCTATTTACTCCTGACTCAGTTGGACTTTGTAAATATTCGATTAATTGAAATCAATTAAGTGCTTTTGCATTTTTCTTTTCAATAGCAATAGGCTGGTTATAATAGTTACTTACGTCAGTAGAACGTCAACAAAGTTATCTTATTTTATCAACACCTTTACACGCTTAAATACAACTTCCATCAAACCAACAAAAGGCAAGAAACACTTCACACTCCAAACACTCCCTCCCCTTTATCAGTTCCAACTACTGCCCCATGCACTAATGTGTTTTGATTCTACAACTTTCATTTCATGGACAAGTGATTTCTTTGTGTTGTAGCAAAGGCCATCTTATGATACCAGTTAGCGATAAAGTATGACTTGATTAATTGCAGCCTCGGGGATATTAGGTGGAAGACATGTCGTTTTGTTCGTGATGTTGTTGGTGATGAAACAAATTTACAATTATGATCTCCGTTTTACGGTATTCTTTAAAGATTTTTTCGATGTACTGTTTTTGGACTATATTCATGGTGCAGGAACATGCGAGCTACGCGCGAAAATTTTGCCATTAGCCATTACATTGTATCGATATCAAACAAGAGACAAGACAAGGCGGTGTAGTGTGAAATACAAAGAAAGCAATTTGCGGCACACAGCGCGTTGCTTTCGTTATGCCTTGGAGTTGTTGTCAAGGAACAACCCTCCTCGTTTTTTTGTCTCAATAATTAAACTTAGAAAACCTCTATTCCGGTTATCATCGTATATTCGCGACCATTCATAACAGGCTGTAGCTTAATTAAATAGGACAAATGAAAACTAATTGTTGCAAATACATCACCTTGCGCATGATGTTATTATGTTGTATGCATATCTTCTTTTATTATGGCAATATTTATTGGCCATGGTCAGCAATACGCATATGTAAATGGCGTAGATACGTCTTTCACCGGCGTTTGAACCAAAACTGTTTACTTAGTCGCGTGGGCCAGAAAGGCTCTTCAATTTGTTTGTAGTTTCCGTTCTCAATGTTTGCTTAAGTGAGGTGATAATTGTTGATAATGACCGGGAAATGTATCGTTTTCCGCTTTCGCCCCTCAATCGTCTCTTGGAACCGGATTCAAGAGACGAAAATATTTTATTGAAAAAATAAATTGGACTTTATTTGAGATGCTTAATGCTTCGGAGCAGAAACAAAATTAAGTCCGTAAATTGACTGCTATAGAAGACTCGCCGTCGGCCACGCGAAGGTCTTCCTGTCGAAATTGCTGGAACCGAACGTATGTTCACTTCCAGACAAAGCCCGGCAAATAAACATTCTTTTTTGTTAGCAAGAAATCTCGATTACCTAGTGTAAGCTAATTTAAAGTGGCACTCCAAGATGATAATGATATAAAGTCGTTATTAGAGTGACTTGACGAGTCTGCCTTACGATAAAGAAGGATTATGCAAATGTGCGCGCCTTTCTACTTCTCTAGAATATTTTGCTTTAAAAGTACAAGTTATTAATGTTGACTTAACATACCATAAAAACTCCCAACGATAAAATTCAAAGTTAAGGTCTTGCGTTTACAAGTTAGCCTTTTGTTGTCCGACGAAAGTACAAAGTTTGGCTACTTTAAATAAGAGAAACCTTCGAGATTATGTATTTCACCATGAGCTATAACAAGCAACAACTCCATGCGTTGGCGAAGTGTTAAAAGGATTTAGTGAAACGCGCCGCGCATACATGTACGTCTTTATTTGGTATTATCATAGTTTCCTATCAAGCAATTATCCCAAAATAGCCAGTTTTTCAAATTCTTGTTCCAAAATTATCGTTATCAGTTAATGAGAACTGAAAGTTAATATTGGACCTATTTGTGAGATGGAATGGTGGCTTTTTAAAACTTAACTTTAAATTATTATATCTTAAGTTTCCCTTTTGAACAATGGATTTCGTGGGCTGAATTATGTGAGTTTTTCAGCATAAAGATCGAACCTTATTCAGTGGATTTAGTGCTATCGAAACTTGCGTTATTTTAAACACGAAATGGCACAAATTACAATTATCATTGCCTAGTGTATCTTCATCTTGCGCACGCCCAGACAAAGCCTGAAATACTTGTTTCATTGTTTGCTATTACAGATCTTGCTTATTGATAACCTTTTAAGAAATAAGAAAATATCTTGATTTCTGAATATGTGCAGCTGTATGTGACTCACTTCAGTCTGAACCAAACAAACAAGAAAAGAACACTGTTCATACGCGACTCGCTTACTTTTAAGGTTCGATGAAATGAACTCAACTTCAAGATCAATGTGATATAAACTACTGGTGTACACGGGATATAGTTTCCGAAAAGAGAAACTTCATCACGTTGCTGTCTCCTCATGACTGCAAGGTCATATCTATATTTTAAAAACACCCGCCTTCTGACCCTGATGCAGAAGAATTTTTTTCATTTTCATCTCACCGGTGTTGTTCTTGGGTGACAATTTTTGTAACTTCTTCCGTTTACTTCATTTGCGAGTTCAAGTTTTAAAATTTCTGCAAATTTTATCAAAATATATGTTGCGATTCAAAATAATTCCTGAAATTCAATTTGAGCCCTTTGACTAACTTTTTAACGTGATTATTGACTGTCTAATGGACTCAAACGAAATTACTTTGGGGCAGGTACCTTGAACTGTTTATACTTAGAAGGCGAAATGATGATCAATTATATTCAAAACTGGTATATTTTACCATTTCCTTTGAAAGCGGTACTTTTTTCTTTCGTAAACTGATGTCTATAAAACGCAGATAAACTGGTATGTCGTTTATTGATATCAATATGAGCTGACTTTAGAAAGCTAGATAAATTTTTGTTCTCTTATTTCGCACAATTAAACAAAGCTTTAATTTGATTGATGAATCGTGTATGTCAGTGGCTGTCACAAGCTGAATTCTTGGTTATTGCATAAACCCCTCACCATTAAATATCCGTCAAAACTGTGGCTTCTACTGCGAACCAGTAAGAAACCCTCGCTTGGCCATGGATAAAAAACGGCAAACACGGCAATTCTCATTTGGTCAATAGTACGTCAACATATAAGAGGCACTGAAGAGCAAAGATCAGATGAGTTACCGGCTTCCGTGACTTTTCAAAAACCCAGCAAACTACGAGTGATACGAAGACCGATAAGAATAGGGCCATTGGATGGGATAAATTTATGCCTTGCCGTCTCGTCGCAACTCCATGGAAACTGTTATCAAGGCAATTACAGATGAAGAGCGGTACTTGAGAGATAACTCTGACTTTACTACTGAACCGCACTCGCTGTTCTCTTCCGATAGCCACACTCTCAGACAAACTCTTTGATATGATTATCTGAGCTTGTTGACAGCGCTGTAAAGTTATATGTTTAGTCTTCCGATTGCCACTATGTCTGCCAGCATGTCTGTTTACAAGATAGTTACGACAAAATTTGCTAAATGAGATATTAGAGTATGAGCGACGAAAGGCGGTCAAAAAGAAATCGTTTCGGTTCAGATTTTGACTGCCTCAAATGGGTAAAAAATACTGAATTCTCTACAGTTAAACCCCATTTCCTCGAAGAGTACAGGCGCCTTGATTTAATTGCTTCCAAATGACAGGACTATAGCTGGCCATTGACTTAAAAGAGATATGGAAAACGAGTCCAATTATTAATCTATCAGATCTGAGGAGTGCGGTGTGAGCACATTTATCGATCCAGCCACTGGTGTGAAGAATGTTAATCTCGCGCACGCTAGTCTGGTTTTCAGTTTCGATTTTCATTTAATCAAATTTTTACTCGAACATCTGGAACAGCTGAACAAAAAAAAACCTTATACCTCTGCAGGCAAATATGGATTGCGAACTTGGCTGCAATCATAAACATCCTTTGAAGCTTTGAATCTGAAGCCTTCCGATAAGAAGACTGTCAAAATCGCCCTTATCATTCAAAACAGTAAACAATTCTTAAGATAGCAACGAGTACAATTTCGCGTCACTTTAAGGCATAAGATATCTATTTAAAACCTAATAAAGCTGGTTCAGAAGAATTTTTGATTCCATTCTCTTTTAGTTTCCCAACTCGGTGGTCGATGCTTGCTTCATTAGCATACGTCTTTGCTCTTGAGAACAAATTGGATGGTTCAATTAGCTGGCAATTACCGGTTGTGTATACAGATGGAAATTTGCAACCGAAAGCGATGTTAATAAAAGCTGGCAGTAATTTGTATGTGGAAACGGTCTAATTGATTTTTATAAAAAGTCTGTTTGTGCCATTACCTGTGATAGTATCTTAGGAAACCCCCCGTCGTTACCATCTATTTGTTTTTAAAATTACGGCAAACAATGAAAAAATGGCTAAATTTGTCAAGCAGAGATTTAGGCAAACATTGCCCGTAGGACGGCGTTTTCGTTCAAATCCTCGCAGCTTTGATCGATCTTCTGAGGGAGGGGTGATATCTTTGGTGTGCTCAAAATATTTGATGGCTTATCATTTGGCAAGCTTCTGATAAACTTGAGTTTCAACAGGAACTGACACATGGAAATCCAATTTCTTCTCAAACTCAAACATGTCTTTTTACTTAAGTACTTTTGTATTAGCAGTAATTAGGGGATAAGTGTTTTTGGTTCATGGGAAAAAAATCAAATTAAACTCTGTTCGAACAAGAGCAGGCCATGTTTTGGCTAGCAAATTATTGGAGTATTTTGGCAAAAATTAGTTGCATTTGCCTCCGAGGCACAATTTTCATGTTTTTGAAATTAGCGAATCCACCACGCCGAATGAAACAAAAGAACTGCTAACCCGTAAATTGGTTTAATATGAACCAATAGGAATAATTTAAGAGTTATCAAATCTTTTAAAGGTGACATGTCGCTTGCGTCGTGGTTGGCTCGCGTTTATCAACAACAAATTTTCTGTGATAATAGGACAATTATTTCATGGCCTATTAGCTCTGCATCTTCAACAGCCGACGTCAAGTGGCGAGGTGAATGTTCCCAGCAGGCGAGCAAAGGTGGTTGAGCGTTGTGGAGTAAAGTCATTTTAGAAAGCTGGGTCACTTCCAACGCAGGTATCCGCAGTCAGACAAACAATCTAATCGTAAAACTCCACAGACATCCAGCTAACATTATCAAGTGCAGCCCAGAGCACGATGGATCAGGGACGCATACAATTTCAAAGAGGAGGCTTTCCTTTTAGTGTGGAATCGCTCATCTCAAAACCTGATCATAATGGCGACAAACCCCCATCTTCATCTCCTGTCCGTACGACTGGCCATCAGAGCAATTTTTCAGTGGAGAGACTTCTTGATAAGCAAGAAAGGAACAGAGAGACAGGGAAAAAAGCCGCCGAACTTCCTCGGAGTAAAGAAGGGAATGTTGTAGAGGCTCAACCTTTGGACGACAACTACTCCTGGCTGCATTCAACGAGATACGACCCTCCACCGAGTAAGTTTAATTCAAATCTTTTGCAACTTTTCCGCAGATAATTATATGACACACAACTGATGTTAGACTAATGGCTGAGTTTCTGTTCAGGCAACGATTTAATTTCCTTCGGCATTTTTTCAAAGGACTTATATATAAAGGTGTGATTTCTTTCACTTATTTGTATTTCGTCGTCTTGTTTCCAGGGATTCGTTCAAGACTTAGTCCGTCAAAATGTCAACTAAGAAAGCACAAAACAAACAGGAAACCTCGTACTCCTTTCACGACGTCACAACTCCTCGCATTGGAAAGGAAATTTCGCCAGAAGCAGTACCTCTCAATTGCAGAACGCGCCGAATTTTCTGCCTCGCTGAACCTGACAGAAACTCAAGTCAAAATTTGGTTTCAAAACCGCAGAGCAAAAGCGAAGAGACTTCACGAAGCCGAACTTGAAAAACTCAAACTCGCTAGTAAGTCTTTTCTTTCCCCACACGGCTATATGAATCCAATAAATACAGTGAACAGCGGTTCGGTTTGTTGCGACGGTAGCTGTACCAGTCACCAGTACTGCACTGTACCCGGAACGTACACGCATATGAATGTACCCGCCGCACCGAATTTCCAGCAACCGTCTGGCGTGAGTTATTTGTACAGGAATCCCTTTGCACTACCTCAAGGCGTTCCGCATTTTATGTACCCCTAGATGGTGTCACTATTTGTACATAATATTGCTTGTAAAAAGGAGCCGAACCCTGTATTATAAAATATCGACGTTTAACACAACCAGATGAAATTTTTATACGAAGTTTGAGAAACGAACACACGAATTTTAAGTTATGCGTGCAATTATAACCGGTTCAAGATTTGTTCCAATGGAAACGACGATAGATACGAATAGATATTTTAATGTATTTTTATTCCAGCTTGAGTCAAAATCCAAGTACCAAGCAATAATCCATCTTTCAGACTCCGCTCAAGTTTTTCCTCTCCGTAAACCGATTAGAGAATTTAGCTTTATTAAACCTCTTTTAACTTCAAAGGTATTTTCTTCGATTAAAACATTATTACCTTAAGAACTAAGTCCTCAAGGGACCAAACACGTCAACATAAGGATTTTCCGAATCAATTATAGTTCAAACTGTAAAATGCAAGCCTTCGTATATCCGATGTTACTCTAGGTTATTAGCCGGAAAGTAACTACTATATTTATAATTGAATAAATAAAGTCACACGCAGAGTTCATCTTTTTCGCAAATACATTTAAAAGCAATTGATTTAATTTCAATTTAATTTGACACATTCTACTTAGTAGTAACCACTCTAGGTTATAAGCACGTGCACAGAGTATTTCATCTTTTCTCTTCTATTAAAGTCCAAATAAAAACAATCCATTTTCAGAAGAGGCTTATGTTTGTTTGGTCGGCGTTAGTAAGTAATTAACCTACAAATGGGACGTAATTCGCGTAGGTGACATTTTTAATGGAATCTAAGCAGCACTGATGTTCTGTTTGTCTTTGCTCTCAGCATGGAATTAATGCAAAAATGTCTTTAATGAATTGAATAAGAGATTGGAATATTTTCGATTGAAATGTATTTACTATCTAATAAATTACCTCTCCGACACCCACGCGCATGAAGCGGTTTGCGCGTGACCTTTTTGTGGTGCCGAACTCGCCAGAACACTTTATCGTTTTCTCTAAACAGAGAGCTTTACCCCACTAAGTACACTGGCCCGAACTTAAATTCAAGCAGTTGGATTTAATTTGCAGATCTTCCTTCTGAAAACGATAACCCAAAGATACGGACAACACTTATGCCTTGTGTAAATATCAGATATCCTTTAAACGGGAAATCGCCGAACTGCTAAATGTCTTATCGTGAGTTGTACGCACCCATTATCGCCAACTAAGTGTCTTCTGTCAGTTGCGGTTTCAGCTTTCAAAGCACTTAAGAAAATTAGCAACAGCTGTCGTCAGTAAGACGCAGATAACTCGCAGTAGCGTACGCGGAATTCTATTAGATTCCGGCGGTGAAGAGTACAACTACAAAAGTTTTGTAAACGGATGAAAGTATCTGCGCCTTTATCGATATTTTTTCTATTCAGTGTTTATAGATCTAGATCATTAAGTCTACAGTTTTTGCTTTAGTTCTTCCACTGGCAAATTCTTACTCTGGGAACAAAGCAAACTTTGTTCGTTATAGTGTTTTGAAGCACAAACTCCTTTAATAGTTGGGAAAAGGTTTGGATAGTCGCTCGGACTGCAGTTATTACCAAAGGCAAAACAAAGTATTGCGGTTTTAGGGATTTCATTGACTTTTAAAAAGCTATTAAAAATGATTTTATCTTGTTGGGTTCCTTTTCACTGTTGCTCAACAAACGTTCCAGTAATCTCTTTATTCTGGGTTTACAAAGCCTTTCGTTCAATTTTGGCTTGCGTTCTACCGAACGGATTAAGTCAACTTCAGGCTCCTTGATGAAAACAATAGCTTTAACGGATAATTTGTTTTCACAAAAATTTGCTGTTCAACGATTATTAAATGCTTGTTGGTTAGGACCCGCCTTCAAAATTACAACCAAAATACCTTCACAGGTGTGCTGTAACAGAGTTAAGTAGAAAAAAATGCGGACAAATGCGTGAAGGTTGGTTGTTTTGGACAATACAAAGCTATTGGGTGGTGATTAATCTAAAAGAATACTAGTTTTAAGTGAGCTCATATCGGTTTCATGAAGGATTAGGCGTTTTTGTATTACAAATATTGTTTATTACTACATTAGATCGATGAAAAGAATCGTGTGAAAAAGTTATTGCAATTGGATGCATTTCAATTAGTATTTGATTTCTAAATAAATATTTTAAGAAGACAAAAGGAAACTTACAACACTTAAAAGCAAGTCCATATTTGATTAACAGCACAAATATGATTTGTACACTATAGATAATGTGTGAAACTCGGGGAATTCGAGATTGGCCATGGCCTTGAGTTCATGAAAGGCAAAAGTTTTCAACATTTGACACTCATGAATAAAGGAAAGTTTACATTTCAGAATAAGTAACAATCTAGTTCGTGGCAAAATACTAAATTATGAATTTGGATTATGAATTTGGGGTTTGGGTGACAATGAAAGCGAAACAGATAGCAACGCAGTAGAAGGAATGATTTTGAAGATGCGAAGAAGAAGAAACAAGTTTGGTTTCTGTTTTCGAGTTTGTTGGAATAATTTAACAAAGGGAACGCAATTACATGCCAATGAACACTCAGTGGGTCACCCTGGATACCACTCGTTTTATTGTCACCGGATGACCGGTAAGAAAAGCCATTGTGTAGAAAACAAACCGGCTGAAAATATGCCGTCAAAATATAGCCGCGGGTACTCTGTCGAAATAAAGCCTTGTGTACTTGTTTTGTTTGGATATTCATAACTAACAAGGGATTTTGACACATTCAAAGAGAAGTAAGCGCCGTCTATTTATGGCACACGAAAGTGATATTGGACCAAAAATCTTTTAAAAACAGCTCAATTCTACACATTTGCTCTTTTGAATGCGGTGCAACAACACAGAACATACTTCTACATTGAAGAATTTGTTCTCTTCAGTGATGGATCTCTCCTTTCTTTGGCACCTCTTTGACTAGAGATTTAATTCATTTCTTTCCATGCCAAGAAGCCATAATGAATTCAACTCCCAAAGGTGTGAAATTGCAGCAGTCGGCTGTTTTTTTATTACCAGTTATTTCTACGAACTATGCGTTTAACACTCCTACTACCATTGTGCGTATAACGAGGACACGACTGAACAGACAGAAACCAACACAATGAAATTGCCATTGCCTTCAGGATAAAATAACTTTGGTTCGCTTGCTCTGCCTTCTTCAACAACCATCGCAAATGTTCGTGGTTATTTGGTTGTACAGATAAAGCTTTACTGGTCGGTTGGAGCCGGAGTAGTTGACAATATGCTTTGGATTCTTGTTCTTATCTGCTAGTAATTTTAGGTGAAAGTGATGGCGTCAAAATGGGAGGTTTCGCTTCACCCCGCACGTTTCTTCGAGGTATTCTTTTGTTTAAATCATGTGCCAAGGTCATGCACTAAATATAAAACAACATAAGAGGGAAGGATATTATCGCTTTGAAGTGTATAAAATCCAAGTACGAATTGGTCTTTTATGTGCTGTAAGTGTAACTGTAAGTCTTGTAACTATAACTGCAGTGAATATCTTGTTTATTATCAGCAAATGTTACTTGCGATAACAATTAGAAACATAGACTTGAAGTGGCTGAACGATAAGCCTCGTTTATTGCCTGCCAAAGCGAGGCGTGGTTATTCCCTTGCCTTCTCTTTGTGAGATAAGAGTCTTTATCAACCTAACTTTGCTTACAATCTTCTATCAATTATAGATCCAGTGTTTTTATATTACCTCATAATGGGAGTGATGTTTAATTTATGACTTAAAATTATTCTTTTTATATGTTTGACTGTCTGATGTCGCTTTCTAAAACGGTTTTTTCAGTAGCTCCATAATAGCATCTCTTTAATTGGAACCTGTACAAAATTCAAAGAAAGTTAAAAACGTCATGGTGTCATAGTCGCTCACTAAACCAGCCATACCAAATTTATAATGGGTATGGTAAAGTTCACATAACAAAAGCCGTTTTCAGTTACTGTGAGATAGGGAAAGGTTATGAATGCCCTGGAGAATTGAACCTCTCATGGAACCCAAAGCAACTGTTATAAAATGCGCGGGGAAAGGATTTGAAGAAAGCCTGTGCAGAACTCCAAGTTGAGTACAGTTTACTTCAAGTTAAGTACAAAGTTAATATTGTTTTCTTCGGGTGACAAAAATGATGTAGCTGACAAGCATTGACTCTCGCGACCATCAATACACCTTATTTCAATAAAGCATTTTGAAACATGCCTTGCAGATGTTGGTTTGGAAAGATCTCTCTTATCTGCACATTACCCAAACTGGCTCAAACAGCATTCTGTGTTAAAATAAACTTGTTACATCTCGTTTTCATAATTTCCTCTTTAACATAGCAGTGACGGTGCTCCCATACATTGTGAACTCGCTCCACACAGGCAAATTAGCATTAACTTTTCCAACCATTTTATAAACAAGGAAATTTCTTTTATACATATGTTTTAGAAAATATAGTTTTGAATGACCTTTGAATGTCATTCTTGCCCTTTTTTCGAGCCACGTTGCCGTCGCGGTATATTAAGTATCGAAATAAAGGAATGTATCATCGAGAGAACATAACAGTGGCGACAAAACACGAGGTTCTAATCAAGGAAGACTATTCTCTCAGTGTAATAAACTCGTTTCAGTTACACCTTCCTTCCCTTTTTCCAAGCAAGAAGTTCTTTACGAACGTCGACATTTTAGGCCAAAATGTTCCCACGAGTCTTTGCATTTCAGATCTTATTCTTTTCAGCCGAGTTCCACTGTTGCTCAATTTAACTCACAGTTTTGAAACAGACAAACGTATCTCGAAGTAATGCTGGAATTAGTTAGGTTCAAGTGTTGACTTGCAATCAGCCCAAATTTGACTAAAGTTTGGCAACTGCACACCGGCAAATGTAAGTCAGTTTTCCTTCACAGTTTTTATGAGGTAAATTTGCGGCAAAGGCAAAGATGTGTAAAAATTGATTGAATTTAAGCGTTGATCTTATGAGAAAGAAGTGCGGATATCTTTAAATTTGATTTTGTTGCATTTCTTTCAGTTGCTCTCCAGAAGGTATCTCTGTAAGTTTAAACTTATAGTTGTTAATGACTGAAAATCAAATTTCTTTTGTAAATATCCATTTTCGTAATAATGGTTTAAGCTCACATCCGGGAGACTTTCGTTAAAAGTTAGTGATTTAGGGTGAGAGACAAACCTTTTGAAGGAAATGAGAATGGGCTATCTGTAGGAGAGGAGCCTTTTGGGTCATCAACAAGTTAACTGGATGCACTGCTTATCCGCTGAGCCATATTGCCTATATTTGTATATTTGTTTCTGACACTAGTCGTCAGATCAGTCAACTCGAGTTGTGTTCTTGTTTTGCAAAACGGAAGAACAAAGAGATTCCAATGCATGTACTGACTTGCATGCGTTCCTTTTCCAACACACGTTTTTATAAAATATGTACTAACGCCGTGTTCAAGCACTTAAAAAAGATAAGTGTCAAAAGAGTTACAGTGATATTCTAGACTTACTATACACTTGTCGGAAACTGTGAAGAACATAACAATTTCTCTTTTTGTACTGCTTGATAAAGTGCGGCCTACACGTGCTTTGACAACCGAGTTGAGCAAACCTGTGCTTTGCATATAAAATGTTGTGTGGACCCATCGTCAAATAGCGCCGAAAACAACAGTTTCATTGAATGTTGGTAAAAATAACAGAATGAGGCACCTACTAAAGTGATGATTTAACTTCAAACCGAACCCGAATGGTATGACACCTGTTTTAATGCCAGCAGTAGGAATCAGTTCAGACGGCATAGAGACACCACAGGCAGTCATATGGAAAACAGACCGACAAAGGTCTCCACATACCACACAAATAAAGACTTCGTCTAATTTAAATCTAAATCATTCAAAATATTTACACCTCATATTTAAAGTTGGGGACCGCCTTTAACTAGCAAAACTATTATAATTACTTTTAAGTTACATATTTGTTTGGTTTCTTTACCGCCAACTATTTTTATCCCTTTGTTGATTTCCCAAGTTTATTAAATTCCGCATGTAAGTTTTCTTTGATCCGTGAATGGAATGATACCCTTGCTGTTCGTGTCAAAAGATAGGACCTGTAGAGAACTGAATAAAACATTGTCACTCCCGTAACAGCTCCATTTATTTGTCCGCATCAGGCGAGGAGAGTGAAACCGGCATAAGAAAATGCACTTTTTCCATAACTTGAGAAATATATTCGTGGGTCTAAAAATGTACGGGAACATTAAAAGTTGTGAGCCTCGTGGTTTGTTTCTCTTGTATCAAATGCTAAAGAGACAATTACATACCTGTCGCTCATTGTTAAATGTTTGAGAGAAGACAGATAATTGACCACCGAATCTCGCATGCAGCAACAACATTTTTCGAAACTCGACATAGAAACGAAAACTAAGAATAACACCTGTGATTTTGTGACATGCTTCGTAAACTTTTGCTTTCCCAATTTAGAAAAACACACTTAGATGACCAGTTTACATTAGATTAACTAGCCAGCTAGTCACTCGGGACTGTGTGCTAATATGTAACCGAAAAAATGCGTCGAGTATCATGTTATCTGAAACATTGTACGGAGAGGTGGGCAAAGGCATTTATTTTATTCAATGGCCAACCATGTGGCGTGATTTGAGATCAAGACTGCAGGTTTACAGCCTACATACACGCCTTTCGTGTTGGCCTTTTCACAGGCCAGCAGGAACGTTTCTTAACAGAGGAACGTCTTTTCCCGGTAATTTTGATAAGTTCATTAAGTAAACAATCATTTTGTGATAACTTATTGCTACTTCAATAACTTTATGCACTAGAAACGGACATTCAACAGTGTTGAATCTTTAGTTATTTAATCAGTTATCTTTGTATTCGAGTTAGTTTTTTACGGAATGCATTGGACTGTTACTGTTTCCCGAATTTTACTGATTCTACTGCTCCAGCACTTACTTAATAACTGATTATGAATCTTTTGTATATCTATTTACAAGGATTACCGAAAAAAAAGGAATATTTCTGTTGGCAGGAAAAATTTGCCATCGTCTTGTTGGTTTACTTTTCACTTTATCAAAATTGTTTTTCTTTAAATTTAATGAAACGTTTCGTAAACAACGTTTCAGTCTTTTGTTAAACGACTTTTATCCGGTTAGTCACGAAATGTAGTTTAAAACGATAAATGATCTTGTTCAAGTTAGTCTTCTGTAACAACGTATACAGTGCAGCAGAAAAACATTTTTTTAACAGAAAACAGAAAAAATAAACGCTTTTAAAGTGTGAGAGTTCTTGTACCGTTTGTTTAAATCATTCAGTGACACATTTTTTGTATCAAAAACACTTCTTTTTAAGTGTCATTTTAAAAATGGTCTATAGGATTGAAGGCATACGGCCCAAACTGGTTAAATCTTTACTCACGTCATCAATATTCAGAGAGGTAAACGTAAGTGATAGTAGAAGTGAATTGAGCTGAGCCCAGTCACTGAAGCCTCGTGCTTTTCTTTGTGGTTCCGACATTGGAGACAATAGCACACAAACTTAGTACTAACACTTTTTAAAAATTACCACAAATAGCAAATATAGCTTTAACATTGCAAAGAAGACATATCTTCATTGGATGTTGAATAAAAATTGCCCTTTTCCTGAAGAAAAAAACCTTAATTCTATGAGTTACTTTAATATACAACCAGATAATGAACGTATTATAAGAGGTTGATTTCATCAGCACATGCAATTGCACAAACGGTAGCACTTAAACAATACAACTATGATATATAAAGTGAACAATTTGACCACGAATTTCTGAGTTTTAATTATATTTGTATTCGTGAACAAATTTTGTGCGGATCTGAGAAAGTTCAACTTACTACAAATAGAGTTTTGGAAGTAAAAACGCTTATACACGGCGAAATCTTTATATAGAACTTGTAAGATGGAAAGGGTACCTTTCTTCTGTTCTACAGAACAACTGAATCCATTTTTCGGACCATTTACCACAACGCCCATCTTTGATGCATAGGCAATAATAGATGTAACAAATCTTGAAATAATTCGTTGTTGATCAATACATTTTAACGCATGGCTTCGCTTTTAAGATATCAGTATACGAACTGTATTTTTTCAATATAGTTGTTTTGCATCTTTTCTGTTTAACTTATTATTGAACATTTTAACACAATGAACCACCTTCCAGGTAAACCGCTGTGCCATGTTCTACTTAACAGTCATTCGAGCCTAACCAGGCTGTTGTGTTTAGTCAATTATAAATCAATTTACCACTTATATTATCATTAGCCAGTGTGTGAGCAGGTGAATTGTTTTTCCACGTGTACTTATTACACCAGTATACTTGCCAGTGTTTTATTATTAGGTGCGAGTAATGGAATCTTCTTTCAAAACAATGGGAGACGACTCAAATCCATCTACTATTACCCCGCCCAAGTTCTCCTTTCCAAGAAAATAGATGCACGGCTTTAAAAAAACAAGGTTAAACCGTTTAACATTATCAAGAATCTTAGTTCTCATGAGGTCGCTTCAAATTTTTAGTAGATTTATGCCGACAAAAACTCGTAGGGTGAATTGTACTTATCCAACTTCAAGGAATCAGTGGAGCTTTGCCTTTCGTGAAAAGATTTTTTGTTAAAAGATGACTGTTTTAGTGATAATGAATAGCAATAATAATAATAGTAATTTTTGTCACAGATAGCACTCGCCAAACAAGCACTATATATATATACCTTACGGATCTTTCTACTCGTAGGGTGATCTAGAATTAATTAGGCTCTGCAAATTTCAGTATACAAACAGGTTGTTACTTAAAATCCTTATTTGTAAGCAATGTTTTGCTAGCACAAGGCTTTGATAAGAAAACCAAACTTCTAATTAGAATTAGCGTTTGTGTGTTTACTTCTTAGGTATTGTCACTTATTTTGGCTTTTTGACAAGGGCTTGGTGCAGGTGCATCGGAAACAGATAGATCGGGATTTTTCAATCAAACCACTGAAAAAAATATCTAATAAAAACACTGGTGCGTTAGATTGGAAGAGAATCCGAACTGCGTAGTAACAATTGTTAAAACGTTTTAGCAAACCTAATTCTTAGAGATGACTGGAGTCCATCATAACACAAAAGCAGCAAGTGGCAAAAACTCCCTACTGTCGCAAACGTGTTAATTTGACATCGGTTTGGATGGGCTCACTTTTCTGCTGGTGGGATGTTGGAATGTGTCAAAGTTGTTTGTCAGTTGAATCTTAGTTGTTGCAGCTGGACCTTTGATAAATTGAATATACGAGAGACAAACATTTGTTAGAGAACTCGATTTCAGCACCCCTGGAGCATTTAATAGTTTTTTTTTCAGTTTGTACGTTCCAAGGAGATAAAATGGAAATAAAGAAATTGGGGGAATCTTCAACATCATCTTTATTTTAAAAGTTGGCAATACCGCAATGAAGCTTCTTTCCAACTGGGACAAAAGTAAGAAAAGTCAAGCTTTTTACATTTACATACAAAAGGTAGTGTCTCAAAATTACTTCTCAAAATTGAGACAAATGAGAAAAGAAAACAACTAAAAAATGCGGGGAACTAATACGCCCTACGGAGCTGCTGACAATCTCATCTTGATGTTGTAACACTGAGACAAACATTAGAACTTTATAAAGTTCTGACACGAAGAGAGACCAAATAAATCTGAGCCGGAAATGACCAAAAATTGACGAAAACTTTACTTACCTGCCATATTATATCGGAAGACGTAGAAATACTCAGCAGGGTGTTATTTTGTTTAAAGATATTTGTTCAAAAGATAAAGTGTAACAAAGGAAGCGCATAAATATAAAAACTTAGATTAAATTTGTCATCTATGTGGCTGTAACACAAACCACTAGATAGTGCCTTTGTTTAATTCATAGATGACAATTTAGCTGTTCTTTGGTTCTACTTGAAACAGCCAAAGTAACAGTACGTGTTAGAAACATTCATTCTTTGGGTTTTCTCTTCAAGAAGCTGTCCTCGGAATCCCCAGAATGTATTTTTGCTAACTAAGGTATTAATCTTGGAAAAAGAGAAGTAGTTGATTTTCGTCTTGCAATTGCCCTTCGTCCAAGCACAAGATTATATTTGAGTCGGGCATGCATGCACTGTTTCAGGTTCACCCCGTGGCCAACATAACAATAATTCTTAAACAAGTAAAATCGGGGACAACTCATATATGTGTTGTAC
Source organism: Parazoanthus atlanticus (assembly GCA_025448195.2). Classification (NCBI taxonomy): domain Eukaryota; kingdom Metazoa; phylum Cnidaria; class Anthozoa; order Zoantharia; family Parazoanthidae; genus Parazoanthus; species Parazoanthus atlanticus. The sequence goes on along the minus strand of JAOEHT020601074.1, from coordinate 735 downwards.
CTTTTTAGTCTTTACGTGCAGCATAAGCTATATGGTACATTGATTTTAGTATAGGTTTCGTCAGAAAACGCATATATTACTGTGTATAAATTAAAGGAATTTGGCTTTGAGAATCATTTTGCGCTTCTTTCGAACAGACAGCTAGATTGTATTTAATTCTTCAATTTTATGAAACGATGTCCGTAAAGGGAAATGTGATATATAGTATATTTGGTTCATTTTTTTTAGCGAGATGAATGGGAAATCTTGCCGGTGAAAATGTTCCTTGTAGTCTTTTTCTACTGAGAAAAACACTCCATGCTGCGGAACTCCCCTAATACAGAAAGAAAAGGAGAGAAGATCGTCTTTTTATGCAAAATTTAGCTGAGCTTTACCACAAGAAAACTATGTTTCTTACGGACTGTTATGATTTGCTCCGTACGCTCTTGAAAGCTCAACTTTTACCGGGGTTCGGAAGATATATAATCTATTTACATAACACAATTTGTTAGGTTGTTAAAGAATACAGGTACTATATGAAACGTTTTGTATCGTCAACAATGGCTTCACCCCCATGTTTAGACTACCAAACTGATTTAATTTACATGATAACAAATCACTGGTTATTGTATTGTAATTTTCATATATCGAATAGAGAAGGCGTGTTTCCGTGACGGCAATTAGGTGATCTGAAGTTTGAGGGGAGTTTTAGAAAAATAACAGCAACTTGCCAAGTCATGAACGAATATATACCTG
>JAOEHT020600965.1:0-15984 GCA_025448195.2 Parazoanthus atlanticus | reverse complement strand
AAGGAAAACGATTTCGACGGAATGGCGGGATCTGTACTATCTGTTGCTGTAGCGTCAGTTATTGAATGCAGTGAAAACGGCCCAGACGAAGCTGTTGATGACGATAACTTGTTAGAACTTGGAACGACACAACCGAAAGAGACAGCGGCAGTTATCACATGATTTTTTAAGTAGAATTTAACTCATCCGATTGAGTAAACTTTATGAGATACTACAAATCTCTTTTGAAATTTTGAAAGTTTTTGAACTTGTGTGAAACTTTCAGAAAATTTCTTCTGAAGGGGAAAGTAGTGTCACGAACTTTGAACGTTTGTAGTGTGTGCGCTAATTACGTGCGCGCCGATTACTTGTACTTATGACGTATGTAATGATTCGGTGAGAGAGTGAACTAGGATTTGGATGGAAAACCTTGTAATTTAAAGAATCTTGGAATAGATGTGTAATAAATTTGACCAGCTCTCAAGAACCTTGTGACACCCTTTATGGATGAGATTGCCTAGAACTCGACACACCAACTCTTCTAGGGCCGTTTCAGAACCCGGCATCCCCATGGCAGATCGAGCATAAACGCGGAAACCATGGAACGGAGTATACACGCCGCAGTATTTCATTAACTTTCGGGATAAAGGAATCTGGCCTGGAGAATTCCTGGAACTAAAGCTACCCGACGACCTCCCATTGGATTCCCTCCATGCTCTTGAACCTCGCACTGACACTGCTCAGCTGCATCGCTGCCACCACGCCAATCAATCCAATCACAACCCACAGGAACTCAATCTCAAAAGGCACTTTATTCAAGGCGAATACAAGTGAAAACAATATGGCGGACGCCCAAGAACAACAAGAAGTACGAGAGGAACTTAAAATCCAAAGCGCGGCAGTTTTTAAATTGTCCTGATTATTGATTCTCGATTAATTCTAATTCCTCCTCCTCTAATCGAAAAGAGCAGAGTTGTAGCTATACTTTATTCAAGAAATAAGAAAGCTGGTTCGTTATTATAATCTTAACCTAATAGTCCAGTCATTCTACGCAAAAAAAGGGGTCAACCTCAAACTAATTGCAAGAGAAGGTATTTCAACGGTTTTCAACGTAGAAACTCATCCCCTATAACATATCAAAAGTCCCCCAAAGTCCCCGGTGGGGAAAGTGGTAAAAATCACGATTTATTGGGACTCTCCTCAATCCAGTTTCACAGCAGCATGGAAACGAGGCTAAACAGAATGTCAGACAGCAGTGCACATAAAAACCCACTTCCTCAATAAAATTTAATGAAACTACAATAATTCAATGTGTCTTTGCTTTGTTTATATGTAAAATTATATTTTTTCACTCAAAAAAATGATATGTTGGTTAATCATATTAGTTTAAATAATGTGAGAACTCAGTTGGTGTTGGAAGTAACACAGAACGAGGATGGCTCAGCTATTAAAAACATTTCGATTTTCTAAAACAAGGAAACCCAGATTTTTAATGTATTTTCACAGGCGCTTAAGAAATTATACAAAATCTGGATCGATGCTTGAAATTTGTCTGTAAAAAATATAACATTTCCAAACAACATACTGGCCTCAGATGCAAACAGTTTGACAAGACTAGCCGGGCGTAAGCGTTAATGAGAAGCTTGTTCATTTCACTCCGGCGTGTCCCACGTGCTGTCCGTCAGTTCGTCGTGCAGCATGGATTTAAAGCTCTAACATTCATGGTGAAGCCAAGGTAAGTCACACTTTAAAGTATCTAGCTTCTCTAAAATCAATATTTTAAAAATGTTGATTTCATTATATCAATTTTAGATACATGTTCATCAGAAATATTAAGATATCCTCCATGCAAACTTGGTACATGTTAACTAGCGGAATCACTCAAATTTTTATCTCGTTCAAAATATAGTTTCCCATTATCGTGAAGGAATTCTATAAAGTAAGTTTTGTTAACCTGTGCAAAGGACCTATGTGTCATGATTTCTCGACGAAACTATTCATTTTTAGATTTCTACCTGAAGCACCTGTGTTTGTTTCGCACATGTCGCAAGAAATAATATGCTTACTGCTCAACGTGCAACAAGCTTCACTGTGGTTGTTATTATTTTAAAGGAAAATAGCCTTTCTCTTTGGAAATATCCATAATAGAAATGCTTGGTTTGTGTTCTCACGCTCATTTCATTATGCATAGTGGTGCAAAATTTAGAAAGCAGTAAAAAAACAGCTACTTCGACCCTGCTAATTTATATTTTCTCGTTATCTATTTTCTTTTGTATGCCACCCTTCGACGTTTTACTGAGTTTTGTAATGGAGGAAGCGAACTTTGAAGAACTGGAGACGGAAAAATTCTATCTTGCTATTTCTCGTTCTTTACGAAACTCCCATAAACTTTGTATTTCTGAAGTTGACGGATGACAGTTGGTCAGTTTCGTGCATTTCCGCGTGAAGTGTATCGTTCTCTAATTAAGTACATTGTTTTATCCTCCTTCTAGTTGGTAGTGCCATCGTTATTGCTAAAACGTGCTTTAATTACCCTGAAAGACAACGCAAATTTTTCGCCATGGCAGAACGTTTCAGAAAAAACAGAGTGTGACTGTCAAAAATGTAAGAAGAATGGGCAGTGGAGGCTTTTAACTTTAAAAGCTTAACTTGAAGGTAAAAACAAAGTACTTTAATAATTGTAAATGGTAAGAAAAATCTAAAATGGAAATAGACAAGTACCGTATTTTCTCTATTTAGTCCCCCTTTGAACAAGCCCACAAATTGAAATACCAAAAAATAAACAAACCCCCACCCTATCTTAAGCCCCTACTTCTAAGGAAGATGTATTTTCATATTTAAAAATAGATCACGAACCTTCACATTTATGAATAAACGCAACTCTGAATTTTAAAATAATATTAAACCCCCAGTCTCCTATTAAGCCACCAGTTCATATGTACTGGAAAAATAAGCCCCTGGGGGCTAAATAGAGGAATGTAGTGTATGTACGCAAGTATGTGTTGATGTGTGTGCAAGTATGTAAGTGTTTCTGTGTGCACGTATGTATGTATTTGTGTAAGTTTGTATGTAGGCAGGCAGGTAGGTAGGTATGTGCATGTGTATTTGTATGTGACAAACTTGCATTGCTATTAATAAATCTGTGTTTTGAATTTTTAGCCTAACCAATGCCACAATATGAATGACAACATCTGTTGTGCATTTTGCAAGAAAACCCTTGATGATGACATTGTAACTCTTGGCAAAAAGGGAAGTGACAGTATAAACCGAGTGAGCACAGAGCGCAATGATACCATTCAAACTGTTACCGGGCAACAGGTGCACCAGAACTGTCGCCGCGTGTATTGCCATCCCAGGAATATAGCTCGAGTTAAGAAACAAGAAAGCGCAACTACCTCAGTATCCAGTAACCGCTGCGGATCCCTGAAACGTAACTTCTGAACAGTCCTTCAGCTTCATGGCGGACTGCTTCTTCTGTGGTGTAAAAGTAGACCCCAAGGACAAAAGGGGCACATCAAGAAAAGCATTCAGTGTTGCAACTATTGAAATGAAAGATTCCGTACTGGAAATATGCTCAGAGAGAAGAGACCAGTGGGCCGAGCTCGTTCAAGCAAGAGTAATGCAAGTTCACGATCTACCTGCAGCTGGTGCTGTGTACCACAAAAGATGCGACATCAACTTCCGTACAAAGAAGCAAATCCCACAAAATCGTGCGTCAGATGAACATGATAAGAAGAAAAGAAGATCTGGGCGTCCGCACGACGACGAAAGAAACGGTGCATTTATCAAAACAGCCCAGTTTCTACAAGAAAAAGATGACGAACAGATAACTATCGCGGAACTAGAGGAAAAGATGGAGGAGTATCTTAGCGATTCGGAATGCGCTTCATACAGCCGCGTACACCTCAAAGCAAAACTACTGGAACACTTTGGAGACCAGATAATAACAGCTAAAGTGAATGGTAAATCGGATGTAGTAACATTTAAAATCACTGCTGCAGCCATTTTACACGAATTCCGGGCACAGCAAACTGATGCAAATCTAGAAATGGAAAAGTTAAATATTATCCGAACTGCTGCTAAATTAATCAAAAATGACATCAAATCTGTTGAAACCTCCCTTGAAAGCTATCCTTTGGTCGAGCCAGAAGTAGAGCAACAGTTGGATGTCCTTCCGGTCACTCTACAATTATTTTTGGAGACCATTTTTGTTGGAAAAGACAAGCTTAAGTTAGCTTCTGTTGGACAGGCTATTAAGTATTATGCAAGCAACGCGTCCACGGACCATTCTTGCGCCATTGCAAGTCGGATTAGCCGTGCAACTGCATCATAGTTTTGGATCTCGCTATCTGATAGACACCCTAAATCGTCATGGATCCTGCTCCTCGTACCAGGAGGTGCAGTTGTTCAACCAGAATGCTGCCCTGGATCAAGGTACTGATATACCTTCTTATAACGGCGAGTTCGTCCAATACGTAGCTGATAACGTTGACCACAATGTACGAACACTCGACGGGAAGGACACCTTTCATGGAATGGGCATGATCGCCACAGTAACTCCTGGCACCAAGCGAACGAGGTGCGTACCACGTCTCTTGAAAATCAATCCTGAAGAGATGTTGAGGGCAGGCAGGGTTGAAATACAGCCACTTGTTACTAGCTCTTCATTACAAGTACAGATCAAATTCAACGAGTTAGTTGTATTAAGAGCAACCGATCCCACGGCCAACCTTGACGTCCTGTGGAAGACGTCATTACTGTTCGGCACCCCACGTCCAGCCTGGGCTGGTCTGATGCAATCTGTCCATCACGGTAGCCACCAGGGACAGTCTTCTGTTCTTTTTCTACCCATGATCGATTTGAACCCTAGCGACGAGACTTGTATTTTCTCGACACTGAAGTTTGTTTCCAAACATGCGCAGCGCCATAAAGTCCGTACCCCAATCATCACATTCGACCAGCCCTTGTGGTGGAAGGCATTCAACATCATCAACACCGAGCCAGGTGATAGCGACCTACGAAAGATGATCCTCCGTTTGGGTGGCTTCCACACGGAAATGAGCTTCCTCGGGAGTATTGGTCACCTCATGGCAGGATCAGGGCTGCGAGAAGTACTAGAGCTAGTATATGCGTCGAATGCTGTAGACCACATATTGTCTGGAAAAGCCATTGCACGCGCAGTACGTGCGCACCTTCTCGTTGACGCTGCTCTTAATGCGTTACTCTACTCTGCAGCACTGGATGTTTCTATACCACATCTTCAGCAAACAGGTACGATGCTACTCAAACACTACTCGATTAGATAACAAATCATTACTCAGTTCCATTCTTTATTGCATTTTACCGCAGACAAATCAGATGGGTCAGTAGTGTGTGATGCAGACATCCCTGAAGACGGCGTCTCTCACTCAGTGAATGAAACAAACAGTAAATTATTGTTCAAACAGTTTCTAAAATTCGTATCTGTATTAAAATGCTTCTAAAAGTCACGTATTGTTCGCATTAATGTACACTCTTTCGTTCTCTCAAATTTGATTATCTTGACACTTTCGCTACCTCATCTAACAGAAACATATCAGAAATTTACTATGGTATATATCTAACTCCCGCTCTCTCAGACAATTTTTCGGTTAGTCAAAGTTCGAGATAACGGTTTGTTACTCTTTATACGTCTAATTATTATTTTCATTTTGTCGTTTATATTCCCTGTAGTTTAATCAACATGTCCAAGGTCAGAAGGGCCAGAATCTAACGACGCGACTATTGTCCCCGACCTCGCTGTCTGGCAACGGGAAAACAATGAGAGCGGTAAGTTGATATCATCACAGGTGACCACGGCATGATATTTTATCTCACAGTTATATATCTTTTGCAGCCGATGGCACGGCGAATGTAGCAGTAGCCCACGAGATGTGGAAAGACCTGATAGACAAGAAGAAGTCTGCCGAAGAAATAAATACCGCAGATGTCCTCACAGCCATACAAGATCGTGCCCGCAACTGGATACACGCTACCAGAGAAAAGAACCGCACCGCCGCACTTTGGCTGCAGTATATGGAAATGATGGATGTACTACGAAAGTTTATCAGGGCGGAGCGCACAGCCAACTGGGAGCTCCATCTTCAAGCGGTATGTGAAATGCTTCCTTACCTTGCTGCGTCAGGACACAATCTGTACACCAAGTGCACATGGTTGTACGTACAATCAATGATGCAGCTACAGAGCACCCACCCACACGTGTACCGCGACTTCCTGTCAGGCCTTCATGTAGTGCGCCGAAGTGAGCGCTTGTGGGCTGGTCTGTCGACAGATCTAGTGATAGAACAGGTTCTTATGAGAAGTCTGAAGACGAGTGGGGGATTGACCAGAGGACGAGGGATGACAGAACAGCAGCGACACTTATGGGTGCAATCCACGCCAGCCTGTGCGGAAATAAACCGCGTAATGCAAGAGCTGACAGACGTGCAGCGCAATTCAGGCGAACAGAACAAGGATCTAACAAACACAAGACAAGAGCGAGACATGAAGGACACGTTCACTATTCTTTCAGTCATGGCTGAACGGAATCCATTTTTACCCGACGCTAGCCTGAGGAACATAATGAACGGAGTAAACTGCAGGCAGTGCTGTGAACGTTGACACGGCGAAAGCTATTGGAGAGAGAATACTATTGTCAATGGTTGGACAGTCTGCTGCAAACTACACATTCAAACCCAGTGCACAGGCTGTCACTCTTGGTTCGAAATCGTCAGTCAGGATTGACGGTGAAATGGTACAGATTGACCCACAACTCCTGTTTCAGAGACTTGTCTTGGCCTGCAGCAGCTCAGAAGATTTGGAGTCAATATTCGCCTTCGAACTGTGCAGCTACCCAACTGCTTTATTTGATTCCCCTACGTCATTACGCCAGCCGCAAAAGCTAGCCCTTGCAGATGCCATATGGGCCAAGCTTCCTCCCGATACCACTTCAGGGCCAACAGGATATGTTCAGTATGTGTTGGATGGGGGAGCCCTACTCCACCGAATCCCGTGGTCGCGTGGGACCGCAACGTATCAGGACATATGCAATTTGTCTTGCAAGTATGTTTCCAAAAAGTATGGGGAAGCCATTGTGGTCTTCGATGGATACAACAGAGTGTCTACTAAGAGCATGACGCAGCAGCGGCGAGCAGCGGGGAAGGTCGGCTCTACTGTGACCTTCTCAGCTAACATGAAAGTTACCTTGAAGAGGGAAGAGTTTCTGTCCAATTCAAGGAACAAGCAGCGGCTGATAAATTTACTCGGCCAAGTTTTACAGAAGAACAACTGCATAACCCACCACGCATATGGCGACGCCGATCTTCTGATTGTCAAGACAGCTGTTGAGTCTGCTCGAAAGAGGACCACTGTTCTTGTCGGCGACGACACTGATCTACTTGTGCTACTGTGCCATTACACCGGTCTGAATGACCATGACCTCTATTTCCAGCCAGAGCCTAAAGCAAAGTCACGGCGTCGGGTTTGGGATATGAAAGTTGTCAAGACAAAGCTGGGTGAAGGTATCTGTGATAACATCCTCTTTCTTCACGCCATCCTGGGATGCGATACAACCTCACGCCTGTACGGAATCGGTAAGGGAGTGGCCATCAGGAAGTACGATACTTGCCAGCACTTCAGAGAGCAAGCCAAAGCTGTTCCATTCAAGTTCGACTGTGGATGAAGTTGTTGCCGCAGGAGAGAATGCGCTGGTATCCCTGTACAACGGCAAGCCAGGAGACCGACTCGATAGTTTACGATACCGGAGATACTGGCGAGCAAGAAGTCACATATACAGCCCCACAACCTTCCTCCAACTTCAGCCGCGGCCAAGTATCACAGCATGAGGGTCTACCTACAAGTGCAACAGTGGAAATGTGAGGACACAGCTTTGCCAGTGGAAGATTGGGGATGGAAGGTTAGCCGCGATAATCATGTATTGCGGCCTGTAACGACCGACTTGCCACCTGCACCCGAGTCCCTGTTACGCCTAGCTAGGTGTAACTGCTTGTCTGATTGCAGCAGTATAAAGTGCACCTGTCGCAAACACAAGTTCGAGTGCTCCCCTGCATGTGGGCAGTGCAAAGGCTCTGCTTGTACAAACTCTTCCAACGCTTTTGACAGTGACGGCGAGGAGGACGGCGGTTAAATTTGTGAAACATAAGGGTATGAAGTTATCGGAGTTATGGCAATATTTTTTTTTGCAATTAAAACAACTTGCACGGTACTGGGTCTCCTTAACCCGGCCTTTATTTGGGGGGGGGATCTACCCCATAAGACAAATTCTGATGTTGCTCCGGAGCAAAAAGATCTGGCACTGTGAAACTTTCTGCGTTTTCCTAGAATTTTCTAAGAACAATTTTATGCATCAACCGTGGATAAACAGGTCTTCTCTTCGCCATACCAACCACATTCATGATTGACACTTTTCTCTAACAGAAATATTTTTTTCCTAAAAATGTAATTTAAGACGGTATTTTTTCTTTGAAATAATAGATCTAGCTGACCTAAGAACACTTCGGTATTTTAAACAAATTTCGAATCAATTAAGGTAATTTTCTGATGTCATAACAAAATCCAAGATGGCCGCCATCAAATTCAACCAATTCAAAATGGCGAGTTTGTGACGTCATATGAGGTCATTACCTAATTAATCAATTACCAAAAGATACATTATCGACTAATTAATTGGACTGTAAATTTGCTTTCTGATAACTTTTATAAGAAAAAATGTTAAAGAGGGGAGGCCGAATCGGCCCCTGCCCGGTATATTTGAGACCAAAAAAAAAGCTCGGTAAATGTAGGGTTAAATAAAGAGTGTTTCCCGACCTCAGATCGAGGGGGACTTTTAGTATGTTATTTAACTCACTAATCCTAAATGATTGGCAAAGAAAAACCTTCTCTTGCAATTAGTTTGAGGTTGAATCACAGAATGACTGGACTACTATCCCACTCTTCCTCTTAACTCTAGGTATAGAGACTAGAATCACGTCAATTAGGGTCTGGGTAAGGTTTACTGGTGAGCAGTGGTTACTGAGCGCCTTGATTTCAGTCATTTCCGAATTGAGAACATTGCAATTTAGGTCACTGCTGATTCTGATACCTTTGTCATAGCTCAAAGCCTTCACATATTTTAGAAAAATAGTTTTAGTTATTTTAAACTCTCTTGCTATCTGCTCTTTGTTATACTAGACAGCAAATACGCTACTCCGTTGATCACAACCGAAGTCACGCGGCTCCAATGGGTGTGACTGCAATTTACCTATTCAAGATTAATTAAGAGCAACTCGAGATAAAACATAATTAGATGTCTAGGTGTGATCCCAGCAATTGCTTGAACTATTCCATATATCTATGCATTGATTATTTTTCCAACATCTGCCCTGCAAATTAATTGCCTAAACAAATAATCAGGAGTACAATTGTTCATGTATTTAAGTGCAAAAACTGAATTACTACGCCACTCTTGTTGAATACATAAACATTACAGGTACAATATATAAATGTTGTATTTAAATGTCACTAAGAGTGTCACTAAGAATGTCACTAAGACCCAAAACATTCTAAACGTTTTTGTCCATAGGACTTTTGACTGAATTTTTTATACATTTTGACAAAAAAGCAAATATTATGACAAATTACAATATTGTTAATCTTCTTTGGTTATGAAAACAACTTACTTAAATGTAACGTGAGACCGATCAGCAGTTGCTGCCTCCGTGAAAGTTAGTGGCGTAACGTCAGTCCAGAACTTCATCGCTCGTTTCAAGATGGCCTTTTGTTGGTTCTTCCCGAGATCCTTTGTGTGCGTCTCGATGAAGTAAGAGAGATCGTTGGTGGCCCACTTATCTGAGAATAACAAAAATCTCTTCTTCCTTTTCTTTCTGTCCTCTTCCCATCTGTTAGTGTTCTTGTCAGGATTTCCGCATCTTGGGATCACCATCTGCTTCCATCAAAATTTGTAAGAAGGAAACGACACAGCAAAAGAACAACAATGAAACGAGAGAAACGCATCATATTTAAATAGAAAACGTTTTCAATAGTGCATTACTCGCTACTCCCAACAAATTAAATCGATTTCCATTTTTTTGAAATTCAAGAGGAAGGACAGAAAGACATTGTTTATCCAAAGTAAGGTGCTTTAGTGCTTGGGACATAGGGTTGGTGTATTAGAAAGAGAGACCTAAGTAGCATCGAGCAGGGCATGTGCTTTAACTGCAACCTATGTAATACATAAACACCTTCCTAACTCATATAAATTGTTTATGATACTCGCAGTCTAGTACTATGTATATAACACGAACTTTTATAATATAACACAGATCATTTCAAGATTTTAAAATATTAGATATATTTTCTATTTATATATTTTTTATAGATATACGTTGTACTTAACACAGATATTTTTACATATTTCAATACATTACATACATACTTTGTATTTATATATTTATAGCTACATGTAATTATTTTTGGGTGTCCCCGATCAGTGGGCCTATCGGGCCTGCTAGAAGATTTGATACGATAATAAAGTTGTTGAATTGAATTGAATTGAATTGAATTGAATCGAAATAGATTTACTTAAAACAACGACCTGCTCTTTCCTTTTGTTCTTTTAACTCTACGCACCGTTGGATAAGGCTGGACTCTATATGTATTTTGAAGAACTATCACTGGTCAGATTGCACTGTTATTTTCACACGGTGATTGAGAAACTTGCTAATAGAGAAACTGCACTCGTTACAAATATGCCACTACAAAAACTAACCTACATACTGTCTCATATTGTCTATTTTATACCGTTAGGGCACTTAAAATAATCTAAATACTTCTCGACAAGAACACTGTAATGCACTTGGGGATTTGACAATTTCCCTTGCCTCAAAATGATGGTCCCGCGCGGGTTAAAGCTAGGGGGTTAAATTGCTTACAATCAGTGATAAAAAGGGGGGGGGGGTGGGGGGTGGGGAAGACTAGTAAAACCTAATACATTCCATTTTTTTGTAGCTTACTTTAGGTTTGATAAAAAAAATTATTGCACTGGTTGCGAAAAGCAGGGAGGGGCTGAGCTGTAATGGTAAAGGCTGGAAGGGTTGTTATAAGGGAGGGGGGTGAAAGAAAAACAGCCTATAAAGAGAGGGGGCAAGAAAGAAAAACAGCCTTTTTCTTCATCTCGTTTGGCTTGCGGCAAACGTCTTCGCAAAGACACTTGCTAACATAGCAAAATACGCTTAATTAATAGCAAAAGAGCTATGAGTTATTCAGGAAAGTAAGAGTCTCCTGCTGATCAAAATATCACCTCTCCCAAAGTAGAAAGTCTTATATCTCGGGTTACGCATCCTTGAAATTGTCTGCTTTCATATACAGTTCTTTGACTGAAAAAGGGAGGTTGAATGTCAAGTTTGAGGCTTATCTGACCAGCTTTCCCTAACTCGTCCCTAAACCAAAAAGTTAAGGAGCCGTTTTTCCGCTCTGCCGTCGCTGTTAGCCAGTCAGAAGTGGTTGTTATACTAAAAACGGTCAAAGTGATAAGAAAGTTTGAGAAAAGTAACATTTCCGTTGTATACAAACCTTAAACATTGTTGCAATGTCAATTTCTCCCGACTGTGGCAGGCTGGAGAATTTTTGAAAGTCTTTGGTTGCCTTTTTCTCCTCAGCCTCATTTTCTTCTCCCCAAGGCATGTAGCCATATTCCTCCAGGTATTTCTTGATAAGAGGGAAATAGACGAAGAGTTAGCAACTGCCTGGTTTCTATCGATTTCGCTTGCGTGTCGACGGTTGATAAGATCGAATAACAACGTGTTGTGCTAAAACTTCACAATGCTCTGACGTCTTGTGTTTAACAGATTAGATTGTTCCTATGACAACAACATTATATGAAAGTTGTTTTAAGGTTTTTAGTGTTTATTGTAGAGTCAGACATGCATACAGTTAGTAAATTAAGCAGTTAAATAGTTAGGCAGCAAGGCAGCTAAATTGTTAATTTTTAAAGTTTTAGATATTGTTGTACTGAATATTATATAACACACGGCCCCCCGTATATTGCCGTGTAATTAGTTCAAAGTTCAAGTTTATTATTATTATTATTATAATTATTATTGTTATTATTATAACTTCCCTAAAGTAATTTTTTCTTGTTCTTGAATGGTTATTGCGATGATTTGTACACTTTTCAAATATATAAATCGAATATGGCGGACTTATGATTTAGTACGACTTCGTAAAAGACTTACGACACTGAAGCGAACTCGGCGCTAACCTTAGCAAATATATACGCATGTGCCATTATTGCTTTCCACGTATGCAGTAGTTCTTCTTAAACGTAACTCTATTTCTTGTATGTTCCGCATGGTTGTCTAGAGCTCTAGCTTCTGATTAAGCAATAGGAAACTAAGGAGTCTAGAATTTTCGTTGCGTGCCAACGTTAAAAATCTTATCGTTTGCCAATCAAGAAAGGCTTTAATTGTTAATTTCTAAAAACAAGAATCGAAAATACGTATTTTAGATTTGGAGAAGAATGGAACACTTGCCTCAGGCGCTTGTTTCTAGAATTGCTGCCTTTGCTCTAAACAAAATTCAGCCAACGAGACGAAATAATTCCCGAGGGCCTATCTCCGTTGACAAAGGTCTTTGGGGTTGTTCAAATGGTTACTAAAATGGTTTTTAAAATGGTTTCAGCAAGAATTTTCAAATAGGTTTTCAAGAACTGGAACTTATGCGGTATCAGTAACCAAATATTTGATAGATTGTGGTTGTTTTTAATGCATTGCAGTTTAGATCGGCTAAAACATTTTTCTATTTTGAAAAATATTGTGTGCACTGTTTAATCGCCACGGCAACAACGTCAATTGAAAAGTTCACTTGAGTCCTGTTCAACTATTCGACAATAAGCAAAGACACATCCATTCAAAACATGTCACACAAAATTTAATTGAAGACAATATTTTAAACTTGTACTTCACAGTGAAAACCTGCGAATAAGAACCACAGAAATTGAAAAACTAAGGCTAAAATCTTTATGTTATGCATCCGATTCATAAGAATTTAGTAAGCCGCGTATCTGAACGTTTTAAACCTCTTACATTCTATGATTTTTCTTGTATGTTCTCGTTTTTCTCTCTGTTGCGGCCTGCTTGCTTCACGCATGACTGTCGCCCTTAGAAACTCTGTTGTTGGAACTGCCTCGAAAAAACTTGTGGCTTTTGTCGTTAATACAGGATTCAATGCTCGGCCAAATATAACATAGATTGGTCGCCCGTTTTTAAAACTAAAAATTCGGCTTTTCAATATGTTTTCCTCTTATATTAAGCTAATTTTGTTAACACTACGTTCGAGTAGCTAAAATTGTTTCCGATACGACTTTTTGTTGTTAATGACCAGGGCCAATACAAATATTGAACAGATCACTACTTACTTTGCCACGGGCATTTCTGTCGATGGGTCTGGAGTCCACAACACTGGATGTTGTTAGAATGAGTGTCAAAATGCATCTAAAAAGCATTTCCACTTTTTAGTCTGTTTAGGAGCTACGATCTTCTGCTTCGCTTTAGACTTAGAGCCTGTTCTTAAACCAAACGTTTGAGCAAATCTGTACCAATATTTAAAAACGAAGGAACATGTTGTGGAAAAGGAATCAATTGTAAGCAAAATGCCGACTTTCTTTGGGACAGATCTAGACCGAATTTTCACGTTAGCTCTTGCTACTAAAACCCAAAGTAGATACCCTTAATCGCCTTTTCATTTTATCCTTTTTTAAGCTTAAGAGCGTAGCCTCCCCGTAGACTATTATTCTCCTTCGCCGCGAGAGGTCGAGAATAATAGTCTGCGGGGAGGCTATAAAAGTGACAAGAACAAAAAACTTAAAATTAGAAGATATACTATTCTATTGAACGAATTTTAATTTAAAAACTCACTTCAAAACGTTTTGTTTAATTTGAATACAAAGAGTGAAGCTAATAATAAACCAAAAGTGAATGGATCATACGAAAACCAACATAAATTACCAAAGATGTTTTCAATTTTCCTTTTAAACATTTATTCAATACACTTCTAAAAACGTCTTCCTTTTGGCGAACTTGCCAAAATATTTAAAAAACATAATTTGTTCATAGAAGAAAGGTTTTCATGGGAAATGATGTCATTTTCCAATTAGACCACAGTAAATTTGTCTTTTTCGCCTCATTGACTCATAGAAAAAAACCCGAGATCCTATTTTCCTAACCTTTAAACCAGTTGTTTTCCCCGCGGTTTCTATTTAAATCAATCTCTGGCCTTATTTATGCTTGCTAGCTAAAAGTACAATTTAGTTTGTAGAAACTCAAGCGACAGGATCAAATATGCAATGGGTTTGTAAACTTATGGAGGATGTGCCCTAACCATAGTATTTCCCGAAGTTTATCTGGGTCTTACAGTTTGATTCTTGTTGAATAACCCTTCCAGGGCCGTAGCTAGACTCAAAATTTAGAGGGGGCATTTTCCCTCCCTGCCTGACGCTAGCTACGGCCCTGCTAACTACTGCATTTGTACTGAAAAAATTACTCTTAAAATTAACTTCCAGTCCAAAATTTAGGGGGGGCATTTGCCCTCCCTGCCTGACGCTAGCTACGGCCCTGTTTTAGAAAAATCTTTCCTGTTATCAATCCTTAAACTGCAAACGGAAAACGTAGTAGAAGAGGGTTCAGAATGACCTCCCCCCTCCCCTCCTCTCCCTTCGCTTTTTGAAACTTAAATTTTGGCTTTCTGAGCAATTGCTATGAAATTACCAATTTAATATTTTTGTTTACTTAATTCAGTGTTTAGTCTAATTACGTTGCATTAGTTTTTATGATTTATTTGAAACAATTTTTGGAAATTTGCGAGTTGCTTCGAGTAATAGAACAGTTGAGAAAAATACATTTGGCGTAATTATTTTTCACTTTCTACCTTTCGTATTGTGATTTTGACTTTATCAATGAATGTTTTGTAACTGACGTCATCTGATTTGTTGGAAAATTAGCTACAAAATTCCAAACTGAAAATCAAAAACGGTAGCGAATACGGTGGCATAATTTTGAGAGAACTGTTAATATAGCACATTTATTCAATGTTATATTTGCCATAAATTCTTTGCCAATTCTAAACCCTTTCCCAGCCAACAGTGCAAAATGATGTGTTACTAAAATCTCAATACCCATCTCTATATGGTTCCTGTCATTCAGTTGTAAGAAGTTAGCATTTAATCTCTGTTTACCAGCAGGTTTGGTATTTTTGATTGACAAATTTTTCATAACTGAAAAACGTATTTTATATCTATAATATAGGGAAAATAGATGCATGTTTTAAAATGAACTGCTTGGGGGTGAAAGGGTTAACCCTGTGGAAAAGCAGCACCCCCCCACCCCTGTAAACGGTCGATGCCATATGTAACAGTCGATGCCATTTAGAGCAACAGTCTATTGCTGTTTTCATGGAGAAGGTAAAGTTGTGATCGTGAAAATACAAGTAAGGCCCCGTCCATACGTATCCGTTTTGAAAACGCAACTTTTTTTCTTACGGATACCGCTTCCGTCCACACGAATCGGTGAAAACGATTACCGAAAACGCTCTCCAGAACGGAACTTTTTGAAAACGCTACTTTCGCGTTTACGTGTGGACGGACGAAAACGGAACTTTTCGAAAACGCTGAAAACACACTATCAATTCCATTCCACCATATCATATCATTCCATACCGATTCATCGTATACATGTGTACGGGCGAAAATGATACGAAAACGCTATGTGTGGGCGCGATTTTTTTGAAAACGGAGGGAAAAAGTTGCGTTCGAAGTACGTGTTGACGGGGCCTAATACTCACCTTAACCCTAAAAAATACTAAATAAAAAAGTTAAAGAGAACGAGCGCTAACACTACCGGTCAACAACTCAATTCGCCGAGACTCAGGAAATAGGCCTGGGCGATTGGCTCGTGGTTACCTTTGTGTCTTTACGGCCAGGACAGGGTGGGGGGAGAG
>JAOEHT020600856.1:0-15986 GCA_025448195.2 Parazoanthus atlanticus | reverse complement strand
ATAGCACTTTGAGTGGATCAAAGTTTTTATTCCAGTTATTCGTATTCCGGAATAGGGTCAATCGAACATGCCCTAAACTAGTCAAAAAAGACAAGCAAGCCTCAAAGAAACTATTTGAAACTTATGGTTAAGAGGCGTCCTGGCAGTCTGTTGACGCTTGAGTAATAGTTCAAGTTTTCAGTGGGATTAGTGAATGAACAAAGAATTGTCATGAGAAAATTGTCAGCATACGTTAATCAGCAGTGCAATGTACCTTTCCTTAGAAAAGCGGTACATCAGCAGCTATTCGCTCTTCAAAGACTAATATAAAGACTGATTTTATGCCTGGAAGAGATGGTACAATTGACCAGTTACCGACCTTTTTGCTTAAAAGAAAACATTGACTTCTATCATGGAGTGCAGAGGGGTCTAACACTAATAGGAAACAACACCGAATTGAATAACTATTTTATAATATATCAAGACATTCACAGGGAAATTATAGAATAAATTATACAAATGATACGTCTCAAAGCAACCGATTATACAAGATTCGTAGTTTCTTCTTGAATAGCGAGATTTCAGATTTTAGAATCAATTCCCAAAGGGTACGCTTTCTTAATACAATTTGAAAATTAATTTAGAAAACATTTTCTAAAATTCAATTTATAATTCTAAAACAGACCATCCATACAATTTACTTGACGAAAATCTTAAATTTGTGTTGGTCCATTTTATTAATGTTAGATATTTTAGTTTGTAACTTGGTGTTCTTTATATTATTGGCAATTAACATATTCCATAAAATAGTGACTTTAAAGGTATTGTAATGTTTCTGTGATTGCCTGTTAAAGAATCCACGTTGTTCTTGAGAGCTTGTGCTAACAATTTTAGCTTTCCTGGCAACTCTTGAGATACTGAATCTTCTTCGGTAGTTGTTAGATTGGACTGTTGTGTGAACCTACTGTATTGTCTTAACCTTGTACTATGTTATCTTTCAGGCTCGTGTAGCTGAGCTGACTGGCCGATTTACTCATTGCGAGGCTGTGTGTGCCAAAGGCCAATCATTGATCGACAGGCGCCATTTTGCTTCTAAAGAAATAAAATCAAAAATCAAGCAACTGCAGACTAACTGGATCAAACTCCGAGAACACTCAGAAACTAGAAGAGAAAGACTGAAAGAAGCTGCACAGTCACTACAGGTTTGTGATGCTTTTGTAATGCAAAGTTAGTTTTGGTGTCTGTGACAGCTGTAATTCTAAGTTTGGTTTTATCAATCGCTTAAAGTGAGTGTGTGTCAAAATATTGGTATTGTTGTTTTGAAGTATCAAATAAGTTAGTGAAGGATCAAAGACATGATCACATATTGCTTGTTCGTAATTTTTTTCCGAATGACAATTGCTCTGAGAAGCAATATAACTTCTTATTTGATTTCAAAATAAACAAGAACTATTATTGTAAAGAGACCGGTATTACGTATTACAGCCAGCATAACACACGTATTATGTATTTTATTTCTTTACTCGTTTTTTGTCTAGGAAGATTTTACTGCAGTTAGTGTTAGTTTGTTAGATGCTTCTTTTGGTACTAAAATTTCTTAAGTTTGTTGTATCGCACATCAACCAAATTATTTTAATCATTGCCAAACTTGCATTTTTCATGTTTGTTTTACAAAAACGATTTTCTGGCATGACTATTTTCTTTAGGCACAAAATGTGACTTTCTTGCCTCTTGTTTGATACTTTTAATACAAATTATGCTTTAATCTAAACCCGCCCTTTTATTCCGACGTTGCAGTATTATTCAGATGCTAATGATGCCGAGTCGTGGATGAAAGAGAAGATGTCTGTTGTATGTAGTGAAGACTATGGCCGGGACGAACAAAGTGCTATGGTTTGTACCCGTAAATTGTTTCTAGTATCAACATGAAAGTATTACATACACATACACACACATACATACATACATATGTATGTATAGAACCATCCCGGTTTGGCTTTTCAGGTCAATTGACACTAAATATCTTACAAAGAGATTAAGAAAAAAAATATTACAAGTTCAATAAAACGTCTAAAATTAGGTAAAAGTTATGATAATTTTATATCTATTTAAAACTTGCAAAACGCCTTCTTGTCTTCCTTAACCTCATTGGACAGTGCGACAGTTCTGGAGCGTGTTGTTCACCATCAGCAGCTAGCTGGAATCAACTGGCAAGCTCTCGACTCACCAAAATGGAAACAAAAAGTTCCGCTCTACGGAAAGTTTTGGCTTACTATTTGCCAACCACTTTGAAGCCATCGACCAAAAATGTTTCACTACGAAATCCTCAATCGTTAGTTACCTCAAGTTATGTTGGATGACTATTGCAACTGTACTGTATCCTTTCAAGTAATAGTGATAAACAGCTTTTGTTGTTGCTGTTAAATGAAATACCAGTCGTGGAAAACATTTCATTAAACGACGTTTCTGTATCACCTTCCAACCGAACCGTCTCCATCGTTGAATCCAATCCCAAATCGTGCAAATTATTACTTGCATTATCTCATTGAGCAACTTTTTGCTCTTTTAATTTGATGGGTTTTTTCCAAGTTGGTTTTAGTTTGATGCAAAGTTTAACAATTTTGATCATTGTTTTAAAAAGATTAACCTTTATGAAAAATATAAATCCACACACAATACAAATTAAGGCTAAAACCTGAAAATAAATGTGTTGTGTCATGCACTGTACCAAATAATTACATTTTTGCAAACAAAGAAAAAATGACTCAATATATGGAAACGTTCAGCACAGTTACTAATTCAGCAGTTGAAAGTTTTGCCTCTTCATCATGTTGCAAATCAGCTCTTTCTTCTTTTCGTTTCTTACTGTTGTAGTAATGGCAACATTTCCTATTTAGTTGGAAAATACGACATTTTTTTGCAACAAAAGTTAACAATTGTCTCCATGCTGTCCTTTGGTAGTCGTTACTTCAAAGACATAACCACGTGGAAGATGAGATCAAGACATTTGAAGAAGCCATTGATCGATTAAGAGAGCAAAGCAAGCTAATGGGCGAGGCAAACAAGAGTGCAGTGGTGCCAGAAGCACAGAAGAAGTATGAGGCGTATGAAGAGGAGATGGACGTTGATACAGAGGAGGAATATGAGGAGACTGTAGAAAGAGAAGTGGTAAAGGATGTGGTGCAAGAAGTGAAGGTAGCCCAAGTGAGGGCCCTTTATGCTTACACTGGACAGGGGATCACCATGAAAAAGGGAGAGGTTAGTATCTCAACTGAGGTGATGTTTATTTATGTAATGCTTTGAGGGAAGATTTGAGGGAGGGCATTGAGCAGTGCGAGAAGAAGAGAAACGAGCATTCACAAGAGACAAACTAGAAGAAAGGCAAGAGCACTTACTCCCTACCCTTTGCCTACGGTAACTGTCACAAATACTATTATAAGATAATTGGCCATTTGAGCCCCAGCAGACGTTGTGCTACAGCCTGACTCCAAGATCACAGCCCACAATTTATTAAGATGGACGGATGTCTGCTGCTATTTCTTTTCAACAATCTGTTTCAGTTCCAAACACCTTTGAGGGACCTTTGTATCAACCATCCAATCAAGTACTCTCAGGATCATTAATGACGATAACTGAAACCCTTCAGTGGTCAAATTATCATAATACTCCTTGCTGAGATTTACAAGACTAGGAAAGAGAGTGAGAAATGGGATTGAAACTTTGAAACTAAGACGAGACCAAACAAAATAATGTGAAATGAGATAATGTGAAACTATGGATGAGATGTAGTAGGAGAATGAGAATGGGTCAAACTAAGATTGAGCTTAGTTAGGCTTTCGATTGACGAAATAGTGAAAATTATAACGAGCTCAAGATAAGATTGAGGATGAGAACCGAAAAATAAAGTAATGACCATGCACAATAATCATACTTTAGTATTGAATTTGTCTGCAAATGTTGCAAACATACTTGTTATAAGGATATTATTTTTCCGTAGGTTTTCTACCTCTTGTCCAAGACGAACAAGGACTGGTGGAATGTAAGGTATGTAAAAAGCATTATATGGTTTCAAAGACGAGTTTACAATTTGATGTGTTAGCAAAATGTAGAGCATACGAATCTTAGTGTGTACTAAACCCTCCATTTATTGATGGATGGATGGATTGATTGATTAATTAATCTATTCACTCATTTACCTATTTATTCCATGTTGCCATAGGAGACAAACCGCGAAGGAGAATGGCTATGCTCCAGCCAATTATCTGAAAGAGATAGAGCCAAAGATGGTCAAGAAGACCACTAAACAGAAAGTACTTCTTCCTGAAATGGTCAAGAGAACAAGAAAAGTGAAGAAGAAAGTAAAAATCCAGAAACAAAGAGAGGTTAGGCTGGAGCTGCCACCATCATCACCTCGCAGCGCCAGAAAGGGCAAACCAAGGAGACAAGTGCGGCGACATTTTACAGCTCACTTTGACCGTGATAACGTGGCCACAAGGCAAATTGGACTTCACAATACATACAGCAAGTTAACAGAAATGGCCGAGTTGCGTCGCCAAAACCTGGAGGATGCTATTAAATATTACCATTTTTGCCATGAGTGTGATGACATCGAGACTTGGATGAAGAACAAGGAAAAACAGATGAACACAGAAGAAAAAATCAAAGATGTTGATATTATTCAGCTGATCCGCAAGAAACTACAGCGATTTGTAACAGAGCTGGCAGCAAATAGTAGTCGTGTAGATGAAATCAACAGTCTAGCTGACGAGCTGATTGCAAATGACCACATCCACTCTGCAACTGTAAGGAGAAGGAGAAGAGATGTCAACGATAGGTGGGAGAAACTTCAACGGTTGAAAGGAGTCAAAGAGGAGGAACTGGAAGAGAAACATGGTGTGGAGCTGTTTTACCACACATGTGATGAGATGAAACTCTGGATAAATGAAAAGGACAATGTGTTGACCAATGATGATGTTGGCAAGGATCTAGAGACCGTTCGGGCGCTGCAAAGAAGACACCAGGGGCTTGAGAGAGACCTTGCGGCTGTTGAAGAGAAACTTCAGAAGTTGCACGAACAGGCGAAGTCACTGGTCACTGATCACCCACGCCAGGCCCGGCAGATCAAGGCAAAAGAAGCAGAGATTCTTGGATTGTGGAATGGTTTAAATGGAAGAGCCAACAAAAGGAAGAGTGTCCTGGACGATGCATATGGGCAGCAGGGATTCTTGGCTGATTCACGTGACCTCCTGTTGTGGTCATCTGATATGAAACACATCCTAAAATCTGGTGATGAACCCAATGACCTGACGTCAGCTACGGATCTGATACAAGAACACAAATTAAAATGGGATGATATTCAGACGCACAATGATAGATTTGACCAAGTGATTGATTATGGACAGAAATTGTTAGCTGCTAAACCCCGTTTGCGTGAGGTTAAAAATCGTATTACTGCTTTGAAAGAGGAGAAGAGTTCACTGGATGCCTACTGGAAACAAAGAAATGACCATCTTCAACAAGCGTTGGATCTGCAAGTGTTTATCAGAGACTCTGAACAAGTCGACACTGTTACCGCATCGCACGAAGCCTTCTTATCCAACGACGACTATGGGGAATCTGTGGATGATGTAGAAAGATTGCTGAAGAAGCATGAAGACTTTGAGAAGACTCTATTAGCTCAAGATGAGCGAGTTCGCTTCTTGGCTGATTCTGCAAGCAATCTGGTAAGATCTGGACACGATGAGCGTCAGTGGATTGCACAGCGCAGGGATGAAGTGGTTCAGAGGAGAGAAAACGTTAAGAAGGAAGCAACAACACGACGGAAGGCCCTCTTGCAGTCTCAGCTATTGCAGAACTTCAGGCGAGATACGAACGAGTTTGCAGCTTGGATTGTGGAGAAACAACAGATAGCAACAGATGAATCGTACAGGGATCCAACCAATCTTCAAGGAAAGCTACAGAGACATCAGGCCTTTGAAGCTGAAGTAGCAGCAAACAAAGGAGGAATGGATCGAATTAACTTGGTAAGTTATAGGTGAGGAAAGTCTCCGATGCGGCGGTAGTGACTGATTGGCCGTCATCACATTGTAATAGGTGTTACTTGCTTCTCTCATTGGAATTTTATCTTAAAAAGCCATTATTGTTCTTTTAAGGAAAAACAATGCAGAATGTTTTGACACAAAGTTCTGCTCAGCACAAGATGTAAATATTGACAATTCAACTTTAACAACAACATATAGAAAACAAAAAGAGAACAAACTAAATATAGGACGTGTATGTGATTTAGGTATATATTCAAGGTAATATGCCATTTGTTTGTCAACCCTAGAAAGCTTCAGCTACTTTGCCGAACACGAAAAAAATGGCGAATTAATTGGCTGCTGTTGCAATGGTAACAGATGCAAAAATTCAAAATGACCGCCGTCTTGGATTTTTTACTTTCGTGATTTTGATTAATTTTGAGATATAGTATTTGAAATAGTAAGAAAACACCATTTTATAGGCTAAAACTATGTATTAACTAGAAGAAAAGAACAAATCGCAAGTTTACAATCATTTTCAACAAAAAAATTGACGAATTTCAAAAAGTTAACAAAAATTTTACAACTTTCGTGACTTACCATGATGACGTCAGCTATTTAGTATGAAAAGATGTGTTCACAATCGAGGTTCAGGTGTGCAAAAGCTTTTGGTAATTGGTTAAACGTCACAAATTTGAGGTCCAAAAAACCGAGGCTTTCTAGGGTTAAATAAGTGCCCATTTTAACAAGTGTTCTTGAAAAATCAAAAAAGCAGTCTGTCTGTATATGTAAAGATCGGTATTGTTGAATAGGAAATAACTTTGGAATTGTTAGATCTAAGTTCTTTAAGAGCGTATTTCTTTCATTAATTTTCATGAAAAAAGAAATTCTAAGATTATACGTATAATGCACAGTGAAAAAGGAAGATGTGTAATTTTCAGTTGTATATAGATTGCAGTGAGAACAGATTCTAAAATGTTCTCGAATTCTCGGAACTGAAAATCTTCCGAGCAATAAAGTAAACCAGTCAGTTGACTGTTGATAGCTAAGGCCATATTTTATGGTTCCAACTGTCCTGTACACTGAAAATAATATGCCATATATTTCTCGCATTTTTACATGAAGTAATAATGCCCTAAGTACTCATATCTCCCGCCATCATTTACGTAATATCATCAATCACCAATACTCGAGTTCGAAGTATTTGATTAGCTTCTCGAATAATTGTGTTTTAATAGGAAATTAACATAAGCAACATGCAGTAGTGTTCCATCTGATTTCCAAGCATGTCATGGTTGTAATAAGTTTGAGAATTGTCTTTCAAAAGTTTCCTCTCTGTTTAGGTTGGCAAAAAGCTGATACGAGATGGGCATTATGGTTCAGAGGAAATAAAAGAGAGATTGAATGACCTGAATGAGTACTGGGACGAGTTAGTGAGCAAGACGGCTGAGAAAGGGAGACGGTTACAACAGGCTCAACAGCAGCAGCAGTTCAATCGATCGTTGGATGATACCAAGATCTGGATGAATGATGTGGAAACTTTGCTGGCATCTGAGGACCTGGGACGAGACTTATCTGGTGTGAAGTTCTTGCTCAAGAAACAGATGCTTGTTGAGTCTGATATTGAGGTGCATAAGACTCAAATCCAAGCTCTTGTCACACAGGCCGCGGCTTTGGTTAATGAAGAACATTTTGATAGCATAAAGATTCAACAGGAAGCAGAAAACGTGTGTCGCAGATACGATGAGCTTGTAAACCTTGCTAATGGTCGCCGCTCTCAGTTGGAAGATTCTTTAGGTCTGAATCAGTTTTTCTATGATGTTGACATTGAGATGTCCTGGATTCGAGAACATGTTGGACTGGCATCATCAGGAGATCTGGGCACGAGTTTGACTGCTGTACACCGGCTATCGAAGAGACATCAGGCACTTGAGAATGAACTGACCAATCACCAGTCCATGATCGATTCTGTGATGGCCACAGGTCACGACTTGATTGACAGCAATCATTTTGCTGCAGATGCAGCTGAAGAAAGGTGCGAGGAACTAAGTACTAGTTGGGATCAGCTATTGGAGATGTCCGCTGACCGGAAGATCAGATTATCCAAGGCTTTGGAGTCACAGAAATACTTCACAGAGGCGAATGAGGCTGACACCTGGATGAATGACAAGGCAGGACTGGCGGCCAGTCAGGATTATGGGAAGGACGAGATTTCAACTGAGAAACTGCTGACCAAACATAAAGCACTTGAGGCAGACGTAGAAACCTACTCAAGTGTCGTTTCAGGACTAGCTGAAGAAGCAAGAAGACTAGTAAGAGGTGAACATTTTGATGCAAATACGGTCACTGCCAGACAGAAAGACATTGAAGAGCAGTTTGCTGGGTTACAGACACTTTCAAACATTCGCCGTAGTCGTCTGGAAGAGTCCAAAAAACTTCACCAGTACACTCGTGAGGTGACTGAGACAGCAGACTGGATTCGAGAGCAAGTTCATACCGCCTCAGCAGAGGATTACGGGAAGGACTTTGAGCATCTGGAGGTCGTTCAGAGAAAGTTTGACGATTTTAAACGCAACGTTACAGCATACACTGAACGTTACAGCGAGGCAGACAACTTTGCCAAGCGACTGGTTGCAGAGGGACACACAGATACGGTATTGATAAAGGAACAACAGGACATATTGAGGGCGATGTGGGCTCAGTTACAAGATCAGATTTCTGTCCGAAACAAGCGCCTTAGGAGTGCAGCAGAGATCCACCGCTTCAATCGCGATTTAAATGAACTGATAAGTAGGATTCAGGAGAAGGATGCCACGCTCTCTATGGACGACCTGGGGCGAGACTTGGCTAGTGTCCAGGCCCTTCAGAGAAGACATGAGGAGTATGAGCATGATCTCCATGCGTTAGAAAACCAAGTCGAAGTTCTGACATCGAAGTCAAAGCACCTACAGGCATCTTATCAAGGCCAGACCGCCCAAACCATCCAACAACATGAAGAATTTATTCTTGGCATCTGGGACGAGCTCAAGAGAAAAACAGCTAGAAAGAAAAGTAAACTGCAAGACTCATACTATTTCCAAAAGCTTAACAATGCCACCCGCGACTTGGTGTCATGGTGTATAGATATGAGCCGTACCATCGCCTCGGAGGAATCCGTCCATGATGTGATGGATGCTGAGTCACTGTTGCAGAGATTAGATGAGTACAAGTCTGAGATGGACACCCGGGAGGAGGAGTTCAGTCACATGTTGGACACTGGAGAGAGAATGATAGAGGACGGACACTTTGCCGCGGATGAGATCAGCGAGAAACTTGAGCTGCTGCTGACTGAGCGGGAAGGTTTGTATGCTACGTGGGAGGATCGCAAGATGGAGATTGATCAGGTGTATGACCTACAGGTGTTCCTAAGAGACGCCAAACAGATCGACAGGCTGACTAGCACACAGGAAGCGATACTTGTGGGAGCCGAGCTTGGCAACAGTGTTGACGAAGTTGACTCGCTACTCAGGAAGCATGAGAACACAGAGAAACTTGTTGGTTCTCACGAAGACAAAGTTGCTAGTTTGTGTTTGTTTGGCGAACAGTTACTCACAAATGAGCATAACGAATCGGACAAAATCCGCGATCGTCTGAATTCAGTGTGTGATCGGCGTAACAAGTTGAAGGAAGATCTTGCTGATCGTCGCACCAAGCTAGAGGACTCGAGGAGGGTGGCGCAGTTCTATCAGGATGTGGTGGAGGTAACTCAACACATCACATACAGCTGTAGCTTGTCTTGCCTCATCTTACCTTGTCGTGCGTTATTTTCCTTTTCCTTGTCTTTCCTTGCCGTGCTTTGTCAATTCTTGTCTTGTTTAGTTTGACCTTGCTCTGTCTTGTCTTGCATTGCCTTGCATTACTGCACTGCACCTTTCTCTGTCTTGTCTTGTCTTATCTCATTTTCTCATGTCTTATCTTGTGTGTCATGTCAAATCTCATCGTGCCTTTTTCTTGCTAGTATCTTGTCTTGTAATTGGGTTGTTAGGTTCATGTATGTTTAATCGGGTTTTTATGCCGAGGAAGAAATGTTGATACATATTTTGACTTTTTTTACCATCATAAATGTATCTTTCAGCTTACAGCATTTTTGGCAAGGGTGTGTATTGTGTCGTTGATTGATAATTAGTTGACTGCACTAGATTTGGTTCAAACTTGTATTACAAGAAAAACACATCAATATGTGTATTGACCGTTCTTGTTGTCATGTTTTCAATTTCCAGCATATTTGGCAAAGGTTTATGATGTGCTGTTGATCGATAAGGGGTTAACTAAAATTGATTATGTTTATAGCTGGAGTCTTGGATTACTGAGAAGTTACAATCGGCCTCAGACGAGTCTTACAAAGATCCGACCAACCTGGAGAGCAAGTTACAAAAACACCAGGCCTTTGAAGCCGAGCTTGTGGCACACGAGGAAGCTATTGATGCGGTACGAAGGTCTGGGGAAGAATTAGTCACATCCGGTCACTTTGCAGCCAGTGACGTTGAGAGCAGGATAGATGCGTTGTACGGCCACTGGGAGGAGCTTCTAGACGCATCAGCCAATAAGGGCCGACGGTTGGAAGAGGCACGTGATCATCAGAAGTTTAACCAGGAAGTCGATTTGGCTGACTCTTGCATCAGCGAGAAGGTAAGATGAATGTAAAGATTTTTTGTTGAAGCTATTTACTTATAAGAATACAGCTTCTGAGTCATCGCATTTCGTATCAATTTATCGATTACTATTACTGTTAATATTAGTATTAAGTGTTTCTGGTTTTATCACATGCCGTGACTTCTGGAGGGAAATAGATGTATTGACATTACACTCGACCCAATTGAAATGCTTGTCTTGTGGAAAATAGTTAAGCAAAACCAACTAGTGGAATGCTGGTGATTCTAACTTGTGATTTTCTTTTCTTTCTACTTTGTATCTATGTACTCCTGTTTACATTTCACACGCCACCGTAGTTACGGTCTACTTGCGGAAAAGTCTGCACAACGTGAACAACCAGTCGGCGTACTATTTTATTGAAAACATCTTCATACTTTTTTCTCAGGGAACGATTATTAGCTCTGAAGATTCTGGCCGAGATTATGAACATTGTGTACGACTCCAGAAGAAAATGAGAGAGTTTGACCAGGATCTTGCTGTGGATGCTGCACGTGTCAACAAAATCAACGAACTGGCCGAGAAACTGGTGGCCGAAGGGCATGCTGGATCCTCAGCCATCTCTGATCGGCAGCAGAGCCTGAATGAAAGGTGGAATCGGCTCCAGGACCGCGCAAGTGAGAGAAGACAGAAATTGGCTGAAGCTTGTGAGATACATTCATTCAACAGAGACTGCGGTGAGGTTGCAGACATGATCAACGAGAAAGCGGTGCTTTTGTCCAGTGAGGACTATGGGCGGGACCTATCCAGTGTCGAAGCTTTAATAAGGAAGCATGATGATCTGGAGCGAGATCTGACGGTTATAGAGGGAAAGATGGAACTGCTTGAAAGCGAGGCTCATCGTCTGGTTAGAACCCAGCCCCATATGGGACAGACCATCCAGGCTAAACAAACTGAGATTATAGAAAACTGGGAGCGACTCAATGATTTGTTTGATGAAAGGAAAGGGAAGCTGGAGGCAAATCGTTTACTTCAGATATTTCTTCTGGATTACAATGATCTAATGACGTGGATGACAGACATAGCTTCGCGCATGTCCTCTGGAGATACTGCTAAGAATGTTAAAGATGCCGAGGCGATGTTGGAACTGAACAAAGAAAGGAAAGATGAACTGGAGAGACGGCAGGAGTCGTTCGTTAGCACAAGTGCCTTTGGCACAAGTCTTATAGATCAAGGCCATTATGCTGCTGCGGAGATCGCAGTTCACGCGGAGGAGCTGGAGGTCATGAGAGCTGAACTACTGGACCTGTGGGAGGAACGGCAGTCACAGCTGGAACAGTCCTACAAACTTCACCTTTTCTTAAAAGACGTTGACCAAGCAGACACATGGATTGCGAGCAAGGAAGCTTTCCTGTCGAACGAAGAGCTCAGTGACTCGTTGGACACGGTGGAAACGCTACTAAAGAATCAGATGAATTTCGAGAAATCAATAGCAGCATACGAAGATAAGATCAGAGCTCTGGAGAAGTTCGCTTACCAGCTGATCGCGGATCAACACTGTGACTCGCAGCTGATTGGTTTGCGCCGTGATGCAGTCTTAGAGAAATGGAAGAAACTGAAGTACCGAGCCTCCGCTAAGAGTGGTAACCTGGGCGAGTCTAAGATGTTGTTTCAGTTCCTGAGAGATGCACAGGAAGTAAGCAAACATGTACAGCTTACATTTTCGTACTGACAGTCTTACTAATAAATGTCGCTACATTGTTTGTCAAAATTGTTGTTAAACTGCAATTTTGACCTTTTCTATGTCAAAAATTCCCGGTCCAACGAGGTTGGCGTTTTTCTTTCATGCACCGCCCCACATAGTCAACACTAAAATACGGATTCGAGCAAATATCTGCTTTAAAACCTCATCTAATTCCCAAGTCATTTTTATGAGACTGACAATGTCCATATGTACTGGTTACCATTGAAGTTGTTAGCTACAAGATTCCTAGTTTCCCTGTACATGCCAATATTTTGCTTTAATCAGAATTGTTCAAGCAATTGGAACATTTCTGTGGAAAAAAGAAAATTTTCTTAACAAACCAATACTTCTCAAGAATGGATCCACTTGACTCCCATAAGAATTAGGCCTTTGAACGAATTTGTAAGAATAAACCTCTCGCCTTCTGTCACCTCACACAGTACCAGAGTTATAGAAATACACCCAATAATACCAATACCTTAAAAAATACCAAAAACGTTCTAGTGCTGCCCCTTGAACCCGACAGAGGCATGTGCTTCTGTTGAAAAGGTGGACAGATGAAACGTCGCTAACTATTCAGCCACCAGTTAAAATGCCCTTAGCCCCTTTAGTTTGGTCTATATTGTAAGTTATGGACACCCTTTTGTGCTGAAAAGGCCACCCAATAACAGTACTTTACCCTTTTTATCTTGTCTTCCTTATTAAGGCCCAAGCCCAAGCTGTGTCATTTGATTAATGGTACAAACCTCGAGCTTACCTAATAGAATTTTTGTTCGTTCTATGATCATCGTTGAATAGCTTGCCTTCCTTTGATGTTTAGATGGAAAGTTGGATGAACAACAAGCTACAGACGGCATCAGAGGCGTCCTACAGAGAAGCATCCAACTTGCCGCAGAAACTTCAGAAACACCAATCATTTGAAGCGGAGCTCGCGGCTAATCAGGGTCAGCTGGAAGCAGTGATTAAACAAGGCAACAAACTGTTGAACTCCTGTCGTGGCTCCAGTGAAGTTATTGAAACACGTGTTAACGACCTACAGGATCTCTGGACTCTTTTGTCTGAGATGTCTGCAAACAAAGGTCAGCGGTTACAGGAAGCAATTCAAAAGCAAACGTTTGAAAGAAACGTTGGTGACCTTGAGACGTGGATAAGCGAAGTGGAAAACATACTGGCCTCAAAGGACTATGGGAAGGATCTCAAAAGTGCTACGAATTTGCTGAAGAGGCACCAATTGTTGGAAGGCGACATTGCGAGCCACGAGGATCGGGTGACGGATATCCTGCAGCAGGCGGACGCTTTTGTTGAAGCTGAACATTTCATGAAGGATGAAATTGCTGAACGAGCAGCAACAATTTTTGAAAGGTTAGATTTTTTTAACTCAAATTCAACATGAATTGGACAATTACTTCAACTTTACTAATTCAGCTGCCTATTTTTTCTCTTCTAGTAAAAAACTGTATACCCCATAACATATCGTAAAATTATCGAGCATTAAATAAAACAAGTTTCATTTTCTTTACCATTGCTGTGTCCTGTTTTGGTAATAGAAAACTCGCTTTATTCTAAGCTTTACTGGTTCAGTTTTTTCAATATTATCATCTTCTAAGTGTGATTTTAATTTTGTTCAAATATTACCCGTTTCATACACATCATATCGAACCTAATCCTATCTTTTATATATAACTTTAAAGGTTTGAGCTTCTATCGGAGCCCACTGTTGCTAGGAAACAAAAACTTGAAGAGTCTCTGCTGTTGCAGCAGTTCCTACGAGACCTTGAGGACGAGCTGGCCTGGATACGAGAGAAAGAACCGCTGACTAAATCAGAAGAAGTTGCTCAGAATCTGATAGTCGCACAGAACCTTGTCAAGAAACATGATGCGTTTGTAGTTGAGCGCACCACGCATGAGCAGCTGATTAGCTCGGTTGGTGCAACTGCTGACCAGCTTGTCAGTCGTGACCATTATGCTGCAGAAGAAATTGCAAGGCGATGGAGAGAGTTGCAAGGGAAATGGGGCGAGCTGAAGAAGCTGAGCGAGAGACGACACAAGATGTTGCAAGACTCTTTAGTAGCACAACAGGTGTGGTTTCTTTCCTTGTAGTAAGAACCGTTTTGAGCATGTCTGTCCAGAAGCTTTTTTTCCTTACAGTTTTATAAGAAATGTTTTTACTGGATGATATTTATCCGTTCTTGGTGGTTAAGAACTACATTTTGAGAGAAAACTTTTGATACAAGCGAATTACACAGTTTTGTTAAGATTCAATTGTACTTCAAAAAAGGACAGAATTAAACTTTAATATTTTCTACCAAACATTTCACGACTGTGAAATTTTCTTCTCTCTTCCAGTACTACGCAGAGGTGGCCGAGGTGGAGGCCTGGATGCGAGATCATCTGCCACAGGTTTCCAGTAAAGATTACGGACGAGATGAAACTAGTACCCAGTCGCTACTCAAGAGGCATGAAACAGTGGAATTGGAGTTTGAAAGCCACACCGGGAAAATCGAGGAATTAAAAGAAAGGAGCGAGATTCTGATCTCGCAACAGAATTTTGATTCAGAGAAAATAAAAAAGAGACAGGTACGAACTTTCAGTTTCAATTTCTTTGATCAATCATTTTTGCCAAGGTACGATGCATTCTAAACCAATCTATTACTTTGTGTTCCGGCCCGGGACTTAACTCAAGATGATGCATAACTGGCAAATAACTGCAATTTATGTTAATCTATGTTAGTCGCCGCCTAGAACGGACCATCCGTACAAATTTGCCTCTTGAAACATTTAGTTTGGTATCTGAACAATGCCAGTTTATAAATATTTTAGCTGGAAACCTAGTTTTCTTGTCAATAGATCTTAGTTTATCATGCATAAAGCATTGAAAGAGCCCTTCTAAAATAAGGGCTTACCACGGTGAAACAATGTAGATCTGTTCTTACTAACATTGTGTGAGCCGGCTGTCACACATGCAACCAAACTGAAACCATGGTATATATTCGCTTTTTCCGCTATTTTCGACCAATCAGAATACGCGAATTGCATGAGCTGTTGCAATAAAGCTATTGTATACCACGTTACTTGCCATCTTAATTTAATAATGGCTTAGAAATTAAACCGAAATTTTAAACTTTTATTCGTTTCTCTCATTTATAAACTCTTATGTTCACAAGCATGTCTTTTTTCCAGTCTGAACTGCAGAGTCGTTTCTCCGAATTACGCTCGTTGTCATCGTATCGCCTGCATCGCCTGCAAGAGTCCAGCGATCTTTTCCACTTTCTACGGGAAGCAGACGAGATAGAGGACTGGATCGAGGAGAAGGGTGCCATAGCAACTTCAGACGACTATGGGCGTGACCTGGAGCACGTGGAGATGTTGCTGAAGAAGTTTGAAGACTTCACACGTGATCTGATGTCCTCAGGAGAAAGAATTGCATCCTTGACAGCGGAAGCTCGGGGAATGCTGAATGAAGAGCACAGCGACAGCCGGGTATGGAAACACATTTATGCACAGACACAACCATTCAGAAACGTCACAAACATAGACACATACATACATACATACATACATACATACATACATACATACATACATACATACATACACACATACATACATACATA